>KI424995.1:7625-20438 GCA_000473375.1 Anopheles culicifacies | reverse complement strand
CTAGACATTTAATATTAATTGTATATTATTTCGACCATTTTAATAATCTGTAGTACATATCATGATTTTGATCTTTAGGCCTGGTCGTTCATCCGTTCCTAGGAAATTCGATCCAGAGCTGCATCCGATCTCCCCCAGGTTATGCTCCACATGGTGCAGGCATCGAGCTCGCCTTCTTGATAGGGCATGAATTCGACATCCTCATCCTTCCAGTTTTGGCCGTCAAAATGCACGCAACACTAAATAGTTCGCTTAACTTGTGATTCAATATCCTTCTACACAAGTCCTGTTTGCACATTCCTCCAAGGATAGTCTTCCTACTCGGACGTGCTTTATTTGGTCCATTACTGGATTCGTATGAATCTCAGAAGTTCGTGGAGCCCAGAGTAAGCACAATTCCTCTAAATAATGTACCTCCAGATTTCGCTGGTGATTTTGTTATCTGAAGTTCTCATCGTACTAAGGTAGCAGAACTCCTCTAGCACCTTGATATCCGCCGGCGTCTACTAATACTCTGCTACCAAGTCGTGCTCTATTAGAGTCTCGGGCAAGCAGGTACTTTATTTTGGTCGCATTGATCCTCTACCCAATCCTATCGCACCTATGTAATCCTATGTATCCTATCGCACCGGAAATGTCTATGTCATCTGCGAAGCCGAGGAGTTGGAGAGAACGGGTAAAAATCTTACTAAGGGATCGAAGTCCGTGCTGAAACCATGGAGAGTAATATAGAAGAAGAACCAGGAGTGTCCGGTTGGAGAAGAAGCCCTTGCAAGCCACCTCCAGTACTTCGAATAGTCCACAATGCCTTAGACACTGTTTAGACCATAAAAATTGATCACAAGCGTTGTTTTACACACTGGACTTCAAGAAAGACTTGGAATAATATTCAGAATAAAGCATAGGTGTAATGCTAGTCATCGAAAAAGTCTAAATATACCCTTCACAACTAAGAGGACCTTATCGCTTAAGGCATTCGTCAGCTGTCAACGGATATATGAAGACTCTATTCTACCTTTATATCTAAAAATGCCAGTTTAACGTGAAAAAATAAGAATTGAGCTTAATAATTCAGGTCTACTATATAATTTAAAATACTAATCGCTAATCATCAAATACTACAGCTTTATGCAACATTATGATTATCTACTTATCTTTCTTGTTCTGTCATTCTTAAAAAAAAAACCTTGCTAGTTCTATGGTTGAATTGCGTGCTGAATTGAGCAAACATATTTCCTCGGTAATTTTATCACTAAAATGTAAATTGAGCTATAAAACCAAGCACTATTACCGCATGTAAACAAATATATTTACGATCTCTGTTACTATCATCGTGTGGCTTCGTTCCACCAGGAGTTTGTAGGAGGAACGTTTATTGTCAGCGATACCTATCATGCAAACTTTTCGACCTTTTTTCCTCCGCAAGGGCCCACGCTTACAAGGAAATCGATGCCGGAAACTTTCCACCAGAACAAAGAAGCCCTCGTGCACAACGTGCTGGCACACTAGAGCCCACACACGATTTCGATCGTACCCGGGTGTCCTTCATGCTCGTAGCATAATCCTTTACACGTTCGAACAACTTCCAAAACCTGGAGCTCTCGGATGGAGCTTGTATTTTTTTTTAGATTTTCCTTCGCCGTATCTTTCATTTGCCCAAAACGGCCTTTCGATACAAACTCACTCACTCACTGCATTCGCGTCACATCTATTCCAAACCAGGTCGCAACATTCTGCTCTGGCGCCGAGGGAGTGCCGTCGTAACGGCGGCCAATCTTATCATTACCCGCGACACGCGGTTCAAGCTGCTCGAGGGCTACAGCTTGCAGATTAAAAACGTACGCCCGCAGGACGCCGGGGATTACAATTGCCAAATCGGTGACCACGACAACCGGGATCTGGTGCACACGGTCGAGATACTGGTACCGCCATCGGTACGCTCCAACCCGGAAACCGGGCACGTCACCGTCCGGAAGGGCGGTACTGCGACGCTCGAATGCAAAGCCTCCGGCAACCCCGTACCGAGCATCAGCTGGACACGTAAGGTAAGCAACGTCCGATTTCGGTGGAAAATCATGTTTTTACTTCCCCCACATACTTTATCATGCCGTGCCGTTTGCTGATTTCCAATTCTGGCTTGTGCTCCCGCAGGATTCGATCCACGGCTCTCCGCATCTCTCCGAGGGGCCCACACTCACGCTGGAAAATGTGAACCGGCAGGACAGTGGAACGTACCGGTGCTACGCAGACAACGGCATCCGGGAGCCGGTCTTCGTCGACATGCAGCTGATTGTACTCTGTGAGTAATTGATTCGGGCGACCAGCGACTCGCTTCCAACAGGCCCCCAGGTCCGAACTGTGCCGGAAGCAATCAGTCACTAATTGTGAAATGATTCGACAAAATACACACCCGTCGTACTCGGGGCACCGGGCTATCGGGCCGTTCGGGTTTGTCGTTGCGAAACTGGCCAGCGTACCATTATGAAGTTCTGGGTTTTACGTTTCCAAATCTCGCTCATTTGAACAATCCCGTTCTGTTGGGCCAGATTGGGATTGGATTAAAAATACATTTCGCAATTATTCTCAGATGATTCACCGGAACATCCCGGCAAAAGATATAAAAGGAAGTGACTTTTTTTTTATTTAGTTGACTTATCAATGAGTTTAATTAAGATTACGACTGTTGCCCGTCACTCTAACCCGGAGTGCGCTGCTTTCGTAGAGGCACACACTTAAATATGAATTTGTTTATTATATTATTTTATGTCTTTGTCGCTTAAGGCTTTTGAGTAGAAGTTTTAAAGAACCCTTTATAAATTCACTTAAAGTTGAAGTGAAATATGTACATGTAGATGTGGAATCTTACTACCATTCTCGTCCTGCTGGATTAGTGTTGTGAGTAACTGCTCTCATTTGGATGAGCTGAGGTGAGCCGATATCCCTTTCTGCTCACTCCGTGAGGCAGTGTCATGAGCGTTTTATTCAAGATATCTCATCTTACTGAGATACAGTCGTAGGATCTCACTAATGGAGTTACTAATGAGGCAGTAGTCAAATAGCAAAGTCCCTCATTTTCAGTTTTCTTGGTGCATTACAGTATTTTCCAGCTCAACTCATAGCGTTTCCATTCTTTCTCATGAATTTGTTTTTAAATGATCTAATTATCGAAGTCTTCCAAAGAAGACCTTTATTCATTCTCGCTATTAATTTAAATTCTTTTGCACGTTATTATCATTACTTGCTGCTCACCATAAAAAAAAATAATTAAAAAATTATCTCATCATACAGTGAGAATGATGCTTATTCACTCATATTAGTGAGCAGAGTGAGTGATTGCGTCAGCCGCTCATTGCCCATCACTACTATGGATACTAAAATAGATTCTTTGGAAAACTTTCCAACATGAGCGAAATGTCAATTGAGAGTAAACTTTTATTTTGAAGAAACGATCAAGAATATAGTTAAATTCCCACATCTGCCGCAACATATTACTCTTCAACTTGAAAAACATCTAGAAATAGTTATAACACTCTTATTTGTATTTAAAACCCCTGTAAAGCTCATGCAGGGTTTTTAGGTTAGAATGAGTATGTTAAGATCAATTGTGGATTATTTTTAAGCAGAAATGAACTGCTTATAGCTCTCCTTTCCACAAAATCGGTCTTATCCTTTTCTCTTTAACTCAAAAACCTTTCACCAAGGCAAAGCTCACAGTTTATTTGTTTTGTGCTCTGTTCAGAAATTCCAGACCTTCGCTCGTAACGGACACCCTCTGTCCAGCCTTTGCTTTATTCCTAAACCATTTTCCACGCAACACAGTGAAATGATCATAATAATTGTATCATAGCTGCACTCATGCTAATCGCAATCGAAATGAACCTACCCGGCAGTTGTTTTCCGTTCCGAACAAACCGAACCGAAAAGAAAACGATACACTTACCCGATTTTGTGTAAAATGCTATGTGCTACTTCCCGGTAGTGGCACTTGGGCCTGTTGTGTCAGCATGGGGAGCCACAAAACCGAGTTTGCCACACTGTGTTTCTTTGGAGCTGATTTTGATGGATTAAACTGCTGCCCGTTTGATAAATGTGTGCGTTTCTCTTTCTCTCTTTCTCTTCTTTTTGTTTCGTCCCCCATCAGCACCACCGGAAATCACGGTCGAAAATTCCTGGGTACACGCGGGCGAAGGATACGAGGCACAGCTAGTCTGCACCGTACACGGAGATGCTAATCCCGAGGTAAGCTCATACAAAAATATAACCTACATCGTCCGCACACGGAAGCTCCCAACTCGGGCGTTATTTAAGGTCGTTAGTGGAAAGTTGGAAATTGTTTTCATTTTTAAGTTTTTATCTGATTAGAAGAGAATGCTTTCCGAAGCACGATTTGAGTAATCGTGTTATAATCATTCTAACGAACCTTTTGATCTGTTTATACATTTTGATTGGATCGTCTAATGATGAGTTACTATTAAATACTTGAGAAAGATTTTTTCCACCTCATCGGCACAACTGTATCTTGTATCAGGTTGTTAACCAGCAAGCTAAACACTCACCGTAACCGGATCAATAATGTTAATATTGTTAAAGAAAACACTTACACCATTACCGCTCGTAGCTAAAAGAACAACCAAAACGAATTTCGCACGAAAGCAGGAAAGTAACACGTAGCGTCGCAGCTCGAAGCACACCATACACCGGGAAGTGTTCTGCAAGTTGGCAGCAATAAGTCCATAGTCACCGCTTGCATAATGCATTCGGCAAAGCAGCACTGAAAAATGAAACCAATAAATCAATCTCACTGCACCGTGCCTTACCGTCACCGCATGCTTCAAGGTCGGTAATGATGCTAGGGAAATGGTGCTCTCCAAAAGAAAAGCGATACCGGTACGGTAAAATTATGGAAAGCTCCCAATGCTCAGACGGCGAAGAGAATACATTATCCGGAATGGAGTTGGGATAAAAGCGAATCCCAGTTTTTTTTTTAAATAAAACTAATGCCATCAAAGGGGTGTGCATTGGACGAAACACCGTACATCCATTGGTTGGTGGCTGGTAATGGAAAAAGCGTCAGAAAATACGTATATGTATGTGGGATAATCCCATTTTCAAAACAATCTTTCAAGATTTTATTTTATGCTAATTAATGACCCTCTTTAAAGGTTTTTGTTTTCGATTTTATATAAATTTTTAAAATTGAAATAAGTCAACATACAATGAAGATTAGATAAAAAGAATACTCAAAACTGACAGTTTCAAAGGTAATTTGACAGAAAATTGAATAATGTCCGCAAATATATACGGAGGATTTTTAAATGAATGATACAATATGCGTAAGCTCGAACAATAGTTAGCGAACTCATTTTCTAAAATAAATAATTTAGTAAAATAATATTGTGGAGCTAAAACAAATTCCTTCTATCATACACTATATACTAACATTTCTAAAGACAAGAAGATGTATCTTTTAAAATATTGAAAATAAGTGGAATAATGGAATAATTAAGATATGAGAATAATAACTCACTCGGGTGAATTGATTCTGAGTTAGTGATACATATAAATGAGTGATCTCTGATGCTGACTCTTTCGGTGAGTGATATAACTCATCAGTAGTGTCCTGCAATAGCCAGCTGAAGAATCTTTCACTAACTCTGCTCATTGATTTAAACGAGTGAGCCAAAATAAATGAGACACCACACCAGAAAGAGCATAAGCGACTGAGCTTCTTTCAGATGAGACAGCTAACCACAGAATCACTTTAAAATGAAATGGCAGCATGATACCAACTCATGAAATGAGCAAAAAGAGACTTCATTTCTCACCTCTCTCCATTTAGGAAATCACTTACTTCAACTCACCCAAATGAGATAGCTGGACTACTCATGAGCTAAGAAACACATGAATGCATGAGTTATTTATCTCATACGCTAATTCATGAGTGAGTAGTGAGTCGAATCTTAAAGAGCATTAAAGCCGTTTCAATTTCCTCAAGCTTTTCGTTAGCATTCTCCCTCACCATTGTACGTTGTGGTTGTGCTATAAAATATCAATCACATTTACGATTTATGCAGATCTTAGCTAAAAGTAATTTCAACACTGCGAATGCAACCTTCAAACAGATAATCCAATGGATCGAAACATTTTCCACCATTTAACATTGCTTTTGTGTTACTCTTGTCGCAAAAGTTCTTACCAGCGCATTCGATACTATCGAGTAGCGCACAGCTCTTGCCGAACTGGACGACTTTTGGACGAGAAGAAGTATGCCGGGAGGGCAACTATCTATTGATGGAAAACCATTATGCTGAGTAAAATTGAGTTAGGCGATCCATTTCCGAATTGCACCGAACTGTCAACTGTGTGCAAGCACTGTGCAACTGGATAAGAATCGACCCTTTTCACAAAACTAACGCTTGATTACTTGCCATCCTTCGGTGTCGGCGTTTCGTTCTCTTTGCCAGGTTATGTGGTACCAGGACTCCTTTCTGCTTCATCCCAACGACAGACGAACGATGGATACGCGCGGCGAAAAGCACTATCTAACCGTCCGGAACGTTCGAACATCTGATTTTGGCAATTATAGGTAATATTTTATACCTTCCTTACTGTGCGTTATTGAAAAGATGAGTTATTTATTTATTTTTTTGTTTGAAATACTACATTTTTTTCGATCTTTCTAACTTCCCTCCCGCGAACGGTTTACCTAGCTGCGTGGCGGAGAACTCACTTGGACGCGCAAAAAAGTACATCGAAGTTTCGGGCCGGCCCGGTCCCGCACTGTTCCATTCGCCGATGTACAGCAGATATCGGGAAATGTACAACCTAACATGGAGCATTGAATCATTCCCGCTGATAGAGGAAATAAGATTACTTTACAGAAAATTAATGGTAAGTAACTCGGGACCACGTCTCGCAACTCGCACTTCGCACTCGCAAGTCGCTACACTTGTCTTATCACCTTGCTCGGGATGGTGTTCTGTGGTCGCTTAAGAAAACCGGAAAACTTATCTTCTGTTACAAATTTATTCCCCACCCATAACGGCTGTGCGGGAAAGCGGCAGCGACATTGGTATGCGATACCGTTCTCCACCTTCCGAGAGTATATGCAACAGTGAACACACGAGTTTACCGCTGGATGGTGGATTCTGCCCGGGTGGCATAATTTATTATGGCAAAGCAATGATTTTGCAAGCTCTGCTCCGTTACCGAACCCTTGTGCATTAGGTGCACCGTGGGAGAGTTTTGCTTTGTATAAGTAATTATTGATATTACTACTGCTCTTTGTTATACGTTAAATTTGTTCTACACTTCGTAAGCAATCTTTTCCCTGTAGCTAGCTTAAACATTAAAGTTATCAATAAATTAATTTATTTTATGCTTTAAGCTATTTTCTAGTTTAAATTTGGAAGTTCTAATAAAAAGCATGTGTGTGCTTTTTTCGATGAAAATCCCTCAAAATATTGAATTGAAAGTATTTTTAATTTGATTTCATTTTATACAGTGCATACCATAACTATGTGGGCACTTACGATTTTTATTTTTTATTTTTACATAAAAGGCCAATGAGACAGTAATGCAATTTGAAATATTTTCATAATTTTAATGTTTAAAATTTAAATTCAATTAAAATATTGCTAAAACAAACTATTCCAATAAATTCTTAAGTGTGAGTTTGTAGTGAAGAACGGCCAGACCGTATTGCCAACAGGTGATGGTTTTGTTTAATAATTACGACTGGAGTAGTCCCAAAATATGTTGGTTTTGTTAAATATTAAGTTATAAACTGAGTTAGTGATGCCTTTTTATTTATTGCTTACATATGAATAAATTTATAAAGGTAAATCAGCTACATTAATAATTAACTGAAAAATGTGTTTTTTAATTGTGTTCAACAATATCCAAAGCTTTAACTAAGCATGATAAATAGTCCGAATCAATGTAGAAAAAAATAGAACCATAAATTAACGTTATTTATTTACGTAAACAATATTACATAAGTCTTTTTGAGTAATTTTTAACAATTTAAAAAAAAACATTTTTAATTGCAAATACGTTTCCTAAGTGTCCGTACACAGTTTTTATAAAATAGTAGCATAAAAAAGACGAAAAAAGACCACCCAAATCAAACGATTTATTATGACGCTAGTATCTCTTCAGGATTTCAAGTAAATGGTAAAACAAATTTTCATATAGTTATGGCATGCACTGTATGTTCAACAACATGTAGAAAATATTTTTTTTAAATATGCTCACAAAAGTTACAGATTTTTCTGAATTCTTTCTAAGCACTAGATTAAGGACAATATTTCTTCATCCCGAATTGATCCCAAAATGACAGACATTTCAAATTAAAATATAAAGAAAGCGTTGACAAGGGAATGAATTTACTCTTGAAGCCTTGAAGCCGAAATATGTACTAAATTCATTATTCGACGCTTAAACTTAACAGACAGTGCTTATCGTCGGCAAACCATGCAATTTCCTCCCTTCTACGGCGTAAAACACAATTAAATAATTTTCCACACTACACCCAAAGGTGTGTCTTTTGGATGAAAGCAAGCGATAAAAACTAATTCCCAAACAATAGACCAACGTCTTGTCTAGACACTTCCTCACAATGTTTCATCAATCCCCATTCTCATACAGTCTAATGCATTTATTGAATGGTTTTCTTCCTTTGCATAATTTCAAACCAACCCCAAACGCTTCTTCCGCGCTCGAACGAAATGCAGATGAACGAGTCTTATCAACATCCGGGCAGATGGCACGACATCATCCTGAACCCACCGTCAACCAGGTCGGAATCCTTCCGGCACATCATGACGTACACGATCAAGGGGCTGGAACCGAACTCGGTCTACGAAACGATTGTACAGGCGAAAAATCGCTACGGCTGGAATGAGGTAGGTTTTCCCGTTTTCGTAAGCGTACTCCCAAATGAAACATTTCAACCGGTCGCTTTATTATGATGTAAAATTGGTTCGTACTGTTAATGGCACTTGCTTTCCGCGCATAATGTCCACCAAAAACTTACCATTCATCCGTTTGACAATATCTGCTATTAAACAATCATAAAAAGCACTCAATTAGGATAGGCAATTTGTGTGCGCGTAGATTGCAATCAACGTTCGGTCGCTTCCACCGCCTGCAATCGAACCTCCCGCGTGCTCGCTATCAGTTAATTACATCGCAAATAGAGCATTTGAATGCCACTCATTATGGTGGAAGGAAAACAAAAAATAAAACGAATGCGTTTTGTACATCAATTACACAGTGGTGACCTAACCGGCTAACAGTTGAAATTTACGGGAGAATTTACCTAACCGAGATACTTAAAAGCAAAAAACAAATTCGTTACCGCAAAAATGAGCGATAAAATCCCAACATAACCGCGTGAAGTACGCGAACCAAACCCCATTTACTACGGGCTTATGCTCGAATGTGAACATAAAAAAACAACAACACATAAACAATCGAATGCAGAAATAAAAACAAAACAAAAACGCATCAAGAGTGCAGGCACTCGAACTGGCGCATACGGCGCACCAATCCGTCCCATTCAGTCCACGGTGCCGGGATGGGTTGAAATAATTTACATAACATTTTTAATTACCTCATTGAGCGAAAATGTAAATTATCGCCGTATACCCAATCGCACTACTGCGCGGGTGGAGTTGTTCCGTTGTTGCCGCGCATTGTACGTACCGACTCTCTTGACCGATTTTGCAACAATTTCCAACTGATAGGCTGATTAAAATTGATTGCACATTCACCATTTTTTCGCTAACGAGATTCTGCACTGCTGCAGTACATTTGGATTCACGTTTTTATTTTACTTTTTCGCATGTGTACCCCACTCAACGTGGCGTAGATTAAAACAAAAGAGCAGCATAAAAATCACAAATTAACAACGAAACGGATACAAAAAAAACCCGCGTTAAAAATAGAACGATCGTTTCTTCGAGCCTTCATGCTGGTATTTCCCGAGTTCCAACCCAGCACAACAATGGAAACCGAATACGGTGTGCCGTATCATTCGGAAGGCCAGGGACAGTTGCAGTGGCACTGTTTAATTACGCACCCAGTCCCAGTATGAAGAGCAGGTGCAACACCAGTTCAACGCGCTGCATCGCAATTCCATTAACAGATCCCGCACAACCCGCACAAAATACAGGCAACAATGGATTTTTCCACCAAATTTTGTCCCAGCATATGTAACCGATTCGATTGACGCTAAAAGTGCTCGGCTCTATGGAAGCTTTTTATTAAATTATTTAAACCAATTTTACTTCTCATGCAATCCTTTTTTTTTGTGATCCCTTTCAGGTGAGTGACATTTTCCAGTTTTACACCCTCAGTACGGACATGCCGAACGAGGATGTGGAGCAAACGCTCGGTTCGACGGCATACGGTAACAACTTCCGTGCGCTGAGCCACTGCTCCCGACCGGGCAGCGAACTGATTCCGGGAGCGATTCTTCTGAGCTTAGCGGCAGCCATATGGCGGTTGGTAAGGACATAAGCGGTGTGCCCGAACGAACAGGAAAAAAACACACACACACAGACACAAAAACCCATAAGGAACATTTTCCTATAGATGTGTATTTTGAGTTTTGCAAAACAAAATATGCATTTTAGTTTTTAAAATAAAATATTAATAGAAAGAACCGAACGAAACAAACTCAAAAAACCACCATAATTGTAAGAGTGTGCGCTGCACGGGGCGAGACTATTTAAAACCATCCATAAGCCATGTCCAATATCTTGTCGAACGGTAGACGAACGCCGCTTTGTCTCGAGTTTCTACACAACTTACAGGAAAGAAGAAAAAAATCCAGAGTCACAACAGAGTGCGAGAGAAAATTAAGTAAGACACACAAGTAAGTCTAAGGATAATGGCTGCAGACTTGCGAAAAGTAAAATTTTGTAGTAAAGCATAAAAGATGAACACACAAAGATGAATACACAAACAGAAGATTGTAAGGTAACAAGTAAGCATGTAAGTGTAGGATAAGTCAACATAAGCGCTGTTTCAACGACGAATAGCTAAACCATTCAAACGATACGCATGTAAAAGTAAAGGAGGAAAGAGGATATACCATATAGTTGAAGCCAAAGACCGCTGTAAGGAGGAAACTATTTACTAATACAACTAAAAAATTCCCCTCCTTGTACGGTTTTCGTGTGGAAATGAAGCAGCAGGCAAAAAAAATACGATTGATTGAGAAAAAGGAAAAAGAAAACACACAAAACCAACCCAGCTGTAGAGTTCAATTTGTTAGGAAAGTAAGCAAACCACAACACAAAGAGAGAGATAGAGAGAGAGAGCAACAGAAACAAATGTAAATGTGAAATAAACCTAACGAATCAAAGGACTCTGTAACTGTACATTAAGTTTTTCGTTTTAAAAGAACTTACTTTCCCGCATGCCGCGCATATAGGTTCACGATCGTCGTCGGGGCGATCGCATGCCTGCAAACTTAAATATGTACTGTACCCGTGCTACGATGAAAAATAAACTTTATTTTACTCCAACCAGTGTGTGTGTGTTGAGGGAAATACTTAATTTAAGAAGAACGAAATTTAATTTTTTGTTTATTTCGGGCCCAAAATATGGTATTTAAGCCATTTACTTTGTTGTTATAATCTTTTTAGATATTAATCTTAATTTATTATTTTCTCAAGACTTGCTTGATTTTGCTTTTTTTGTGTTCAACTAGAATTTTTATAAAAAAAAACGTAAAAATCTTACCTAAAGTGGTAGAATAAACTCCTTGCAAGCCCTCAGTGAAATGAAAGTTGGACCTCCAACATCCGACCTTATGTTAACTTCAAATCTAACTTCGAACCCAAGGCATAAGACAACGATCTGCCAGGCTACTGCATTAATAAAGTGATCACTCTGACAGGGGGAGTCTCGGCTATCCCAGTAAACTTCAGAAGATTCTAAAATCAAGACTGAATTGGACTTAATTTCATTTTGCTAGGACTCCCAGACCTCTGTGGACAGCCTCTTGTACGATCTAGCACTCTGGTGAACACCTCCCCTTGTGAGCTCTAGGAAGAACTCGAGGCACTTTTCAAATTCGAGCTGTTTAATCTTACTTCTTCTTCTGTGATTCTACAATCTGAAGAGGTCTTGGCCTGCCATTTCAGGCTTTCGTGACTTGAGTTAACCCGCAAAAGGCCAGTCATTGCCTGCGTACGATGAAACGATCCGGATGTTAATCGAGCCTGGTTCCTCGTCGCCAATGTCTCTTCGACAATCGAGCCGCTCCAATAGTTCAATATACTAAGCATATTTAGGGAGGCCACTCTTGAGAACACCCCTCCTGGCAAACTAAGACAGGAGCACGAGGCCTCCTTTGAAATAAGGCTGTTTTATCTAGATACAAGACCTGCCACGGCTTGGCCTATTGTAGGAGTCCTCTGTTATCCCAGCCTTCATGTTGAAGGCTTCAACGCTATCACTCCATCTCAGTTGGAGCCCGACATGATTCCTCTGTCCATCTGTTCTTTACGGTCACAGTTGTCCGGTGAAACTCGCATGACATGCCCAACCCTACAGCACCTAGGAAACTTTATGAGAACTTTCTTCTCCAAACTCCGCGAAGAAGGTTTCGCCAACTTTGGGCAGAATTCACGTCTCAGATTTGGGTGTAAACTTTGCAGTTACTACTGTGACAAAGGACCTCGATATTGCTCCGTCTGCTCCTGATAACGTCAAAGCTGCATTGTCACGTATATGCTCAGTTATTTTAACATTCTCTTCCCTCTTCGTTCCTATTAAGATTCCAACTTTGGACTTATA
>AXCM01008952.1:0-12055 GCA_000473375.1 Anopheles culicifacies | reverse complement strand
GAAAGGGGGAAAATCGGAGCATCATCACGTGGACATTAAATTGTTCGATGAGTGCGTATGCCATAACCTCAAAGTAATGATATTTCAAACAAGTTAACTGAGTTGTGAGTTACCGCATGCCTAAAGGGAATTCGCTTCTTTATTTATTGTTTTAGTTCCAAGAGAGTGATCGTTCGTTGCATTCCCACATTTAAAAAAAACACACGCACATCATTAATCCTGTACGCACAAGTAGATGGGAAAGAGGGGCGTACTACCACCACCATACGAAGCTGTCACATTTGTCACGTTGACATCCCGTCGTCCTGAACGCGCCCTGCGAATGGTGATCGTGCGCGATCATATATTTTTCATACGGCACAACAACAAAACTAAAGCGTAGCATTAATTTATTACACATGTTTTACGAATTCGTGGGCTCGCACTGTTTGTTTTGGTCTTACGATGCAATGGATTAAGCACAAAACCCGTACCGTGGAGGTTCATGATTAAATCACACAACACAAAATGTAACAAAAAACATACGATCACCAAAACATGGGCAGCCTGCACACGCACCCATTTCTGATGTGCTCACGTCGTTAATTTCGCACCGTTTTGTTGTCACACGCCGAAGCAGAAGAGAGAAAGAGAAAGAACGAGCGAAAAGTGTCACCGAGAAAATTAAGCAAACAAAGCGCAAACGATCCGCACAATACGCACACAAAAAAGGCGACACAAATGTGCGCCAAACCTTCATCGAAAGTCTCGGCAATCCCTAACCAGCCAAGAAAGCAAGATAGGAACAGTAACTTTTCCTGAGCTCTCTGACAGCGTTGCGATGCCGGTTTGGGATTTATTTTGGTGTGAAGCACACAAAAATAATTTATGAACCCATGCGCGTACGCGGTTGTGGTTTATCGGCGCGAAAGAAGGGATTTGCGGTCGGTTTTTATTTTTTATTTTCCTACAGCCGCGGGAAAATCTACCCCGTACGACTGCGAAAAATCGAAAATAAATCGTCTGTCAAAGTCGCTGACTGTGCGGGACACACACGCACGCACCTCTCGCCGAATGGCAAGATTAAACCAAACGCAAATGCAAACTGAGGTGCAATACGTTTCTGCGCCCGGTAAGAGCGTCAATGGTTAAGCTAAATCAACAACGATTGCCCTCTCCTGGACGCGCGCCACAATGTTCTGTACTGCGCTGGGCCGGAAGACCTAAGCCACGATCCTTCACCCTGTCCGTTGTGGGCTGCAGTTGCAATTGCAGTTTGCATGATCGGAACGGACAGCTTGATGGGCGGCATCTCGGGGTCGGGGTACGTGCGCGTCGGAATTCAACGTGACAGCTATAAATGGGCGATTGGATAAGATCGTTCAAACTGTGTACATGCTGTTTCTGGGGGCTGGGTTGTCATATTTTCTTTTTAGCTTAAGCTTAGGCAAAGGAGCATTAAATTTAATGGAAGATGACAATGGGGAAACTGGTTTTTTATTTTATTTGCACTCCGTTGCATGTTACGTATGATTTTGTTTTCTACATTTTCTTCTTTTCTCGAAGATTAGCTAAGTGAGTTTCGTACTCAATATATTACAATGTCTGTAAATTTTTATCTTTATTTACAGGTAGTGTGCTTATGGGGCGGCCCGGTGGGAGATTGTATTGGCGCTGGGCTCTCACACCACGGACCCGGGTTCAAATTCCATTCGGAACGTCCCCCCGTAGTGAGGACTGACTCTCCAACTACGTGGTATAATTAAGTCTCGTAAGCCAGAAATGGCAGGCATGACCGAATAGGTCGTTACGCCAAAGAAGAAGAGTGCTTAGGGG
This sequence comes from Anopheles culicifacies, assembly GCA_000473375.1. Lineage (NCBI taxonomy): Eukaryota > Metazoa > Arthropoda > Insecta > Diptera > Culicidae > Anopheles > Anopheles culicifacies. The sequence goes on along the minus strand of AXCM01008952.1, from coordinate 10,240 downwards.
AAATCTTTAAACCTTATAAGAAGTGTGTTTTTTCAATCAATTAGGCGATTTAAATAAAACTACTTTAATAAAACTCTTAAAGCGTAAGCTATGCTTTGTGTACTGCATACATTTAGGCGCTTTGAGTACTTTATTCGCATGTTGAGCAAATGTATTACTTGCCTACGAAAAATAGAGGTTTGTAATCTGGCCATCACTCCAGAAATCAAAATTAAAGTCATTGCAAGAATATTACTGTAAGAATTTCCTCAAGGAGAGGATCTCCTCGAGTTTTTCCCCAAAAAAACTATCCTCAGTTGCGTCACGACTTCTAAGATCGTAAGACCAAGACGATCGTGCTCTCTTCCCAGGGCGTCAATGTCACCTGAGTGATCCCCAGAACGAGAATAGAGCGCCGATGAAGCTCATGAGTGAAGCACGTTGGCGTGACGTCAATTGCAAGAGATGAAGATCCAACAATATAATTCAAGAATTGGTTGAAAGAGAAAAACACCAGCTTTTAATTTCTTCAACTCGTCATCCAACCTTCCTTATAAAAATTAGTTTCTTTTACCGCTGACTCCAATACAGCTGCACAGACTTTTCGAGCATGCTACAAAAGGAAAGAAACTGCTTTCCGGCTGGTCAAAAATAACGCGTAGCATTTTGTATAACGCGTGTCACGTTCTACCTTGACAGCTTAATTAAAGCTTCAGTAGGACGTAGCTTTTATTCGTTTCTGACAGATGGCCATAAGCAAGATACCCCCCGAAAAAAGAGCACCACTACCGTACCATTTTATATCACTCCAATCAATTAACCGAACCGACAATCAAGCGCACTTGCGTGTGAGAGTCGCACCGGATGCAACTGCACTCCCGTACGGGCGCATAAAGTCCCACGGATAAGTGGTAAATTACATTTTATGAGCCAACAATTTAACCTGGCAGACATTGCTTTAAAATACCAACCGAGACCAAAAGCCCCCGGCCTACATGCTACTCTGTCGCGAGCCGCCATTCAATCGGCATCGGAATCGAATGAAATCCCACACACCCCACGGGTCAGCTACGGGGTGGAAATAAACTTGTTCGGCCGGGACCGGGACAACATTTAAACGATTTGATGAAGTTCGATTCGAGAGGCAATAACAACAATCTCAGTTAATACTTCGGGAAATATTGAAGAATTCCAGTAGCAGCCGCACGGCCCAAAAGGTGAAGCACTGTTCTTATGGATGATGTGTGTGTTTTTTATCTTTCCCGTTCCTTAACCCATTCAAACAGCATGTTGTCCTGTCAGAGTGCCTTTTTATGCTGGCAATCGTGTTGAAAGCCAGATTTTCCTGTTTGACAAATAGGTTGGTTTGTTACCATACGGCGTACAGCGGGTAGGTCCTGGTTTGGTCGCCGGATTTGAGGCTTCGGTGGACGTTTCGGACACGCGGGAGCACTTGTCAGCTGGAACGGGTTTCTGCTGAACGATGCCGTGCAGCAGACGCATAAATTAATCCAAACCTCACCGCAGGAAGAAGAGTATTGAACGCAGATGATGGAGCGAAATGAATGCTGCCGGTTTAAATGGCAATACGCACAAATGCAAACTGTCCATGGCCAGACATACATGTTGATGGTTGGTCGTGTGCAGTGAAGATTTTTTTTGTAGTGTTTGCTAGCGTTTTACTTGTAAAAGTGTGTTGTGACACACTACAAATCAACAGGGAGTTTGTAAATAATTTATTTCAAATCTAACTAATCGAGTGTCTTTGAGATATTCAGCTCCAAATAGACTTGGCAGTAACCAAAACAGATTTTTAACACGTTCCATTATTTAGAAGAATAAAATTCGATCTTTGTTCCACACTTAATGAACTTCTTTATTGCGCAAAGCTTTAAAAAAATAAAAAAAAAACAGCAAAAAATCAATTAATTTAAATAAATAATTCCATTATGCTATGCAAATTGCCTAAATCTCGGCGTTTTGTAAACTCTTAAAGCAAATAATTGAAAATCGCATTAAAATCATGCCCAATTCTTTCCAATCTAAGCAAAACCACTATAAAACTTAAGCACACTTCAATATTTTGCTTAATAACGAGTGATTGGATGAATTCTAGCAACAAACTCGCCCCATCGATGTTAGACGTTTCCGTCGAGCAGCAACTATAGCGCTGATAACCTTTTCTCCTGAACCGTTGCAAACATCCGACAAGAAACCTTCCACAAACAACCCCGCCGCACATTGCAAGACAAGCGAGCTGATGTGCATTCCTAGTGCGAGTGCGACTCGTCGGTAGGAATATGAATGGCTTATTAATGTAAAATCTTTACCATCCGGGACGGTCGACGGTCGACGGTCGGTCGTAAAGTAAAACAAAAGAAATGCTCAAATGGGGCCATTAATATGCTTCGATCGCCCGGGAGGGGACGCCACTTGGGAGTGCCGATGGTTACGATCGTAACCGGCAACAGGTCTCCTCCGGCGGATGAAATCCGATCGCGTGACTGACTCCGTAGCACCGATTGGATTATGGTGCAGTTTTAACGCTGTTGTGTGCGATGGTAAATCGTTTCTCTATTCAAATGGGTAGATACTTTATTAATTTATTGTTTAACCGCACGTGTCATTGCGGATGGTATCCATTCCGGAATAACGCAAGGATGTTAAAAGTAAGAAGAGTTCTTCGAATTGGAAAATTCTATTTGCTTTAGAAATAAAAACAAACGTTCGTGCAGTTTAATCTAATGACACAACTCCTCCTTCAAGCGCAAAATATCATTAAGCCTTTAAGCTCATAATTTCGCGCACACATTCATCATGTTCGATCCGGTTCTGACATTAAACGCAGTCCCGCTGCAAGCGACAACCTAATCACCGTTCCAACCTTCCTCCAGGCAATGCACTGCTGGCCCGACGTTCATTTGTCAACGAGCCGATAAGTACATTAGCGCCGGGAGTTTCTGCTCGGCCGTCCGTCTGTCGATCGGCTGTCATCTTAGTATTTGCATAACGCGAGATGTGCGTGAATCGGCATCCCGTATCGACCGGTGTTTAAGATAAATGATAACTTAATGTAACCTGTTCGACTGGAAGTTGAGAGTTTGTGTCCGTTCCTCATTCACTCAATCGATAATACATACATTGAGTGTATGTCTTTACTGGTGAGTTGAACGATTGGTCACGTTTAAGCTTCGAAACGATGCAGTAGACACGATCCTACTGATCTCATTTTACGATCAAAAACTTTAACGTCTCGTAAAGGATGAATATTCGACAACATTCTTCAAGTGCGTGATTTGGCATAATCACAATCAAAACGTCTTCCCAGGTTTTCGACATAAAATCGCCCACAGTAAACGATCGTCCCATTAAAAATGTCACCCAGAATTTATGGTCGCCCTTTTTTTTTTCTTTTCTTCGGCCGGAAATAAGCTCACCATGAACTGAAGCAGTATGTAAATTCCTGTCGTTCCACAAACAAGCTTTTGTTGTTATTTGGAAACGTAAAAAAAAGGGGGGCAGTTTTATTGTAACTCATATTGAGTTTCGAACAGTGTTTCGACCATCGATCTTCAGCATAGCGGCACGGCATAATACGCTGTTACGTGTGACATAAGTTTTCAATTTATATTCGTCCAACGATAACGTTTAGAGCAGATGAATGGGTTGTGTTTATCGTGGAAGGTTATTATAGTGACGATTGAGCTATTTAGCATATATTTTGGAACTTTAGATAACGTTCGGATGAGAGGATGAGAGAGAGAGAGGAGCTCAGAGAGTTAAATTGTCCGTTGTCTAGGCATATCTAGTGCGTCTAGTTGCGTATAAGAAAATTTAAAAACAGTTTAATCAATTTCAAATTTAATTAAAATATTTTTCTACAGTCGTAAGGTTCAAAAAGACCTTCAAATAGTTTGGACTAGTAAGATAAGCATCAGATCCCTTCCACTTCTAGTTCGACAGTAAAATTACCATCGGCAAACGATTAAAATGGTCAAAAACATTAATTATGTCGACGACCTTCCTTTAGACCAACACTAATTAGCGCCTTCATCTATGCAATCGGGCACACATTTCGGGGTTAGCAAAGCACCGGATAATGAAGCACGGAATCGCATGATTTGACAGTCACACATTGTTATCTAATTTGCGTTATCTCTCTCTCTCTCTAGCTCTCTGTTTCGCATAGTTTACTTTATGGAGTTAACCAACCGGTCTCATAAATTACCCATTTTGTGATATTATTTTATTCCCGGTGTGTTCCGATGAATATTTAAACCGAAGCTCCGGCGAGAACATGCAAACCTTTTTCTATTTTACAAAAATCACCCAATGAACTAGCAAAGCCAATCAAATGCGTTTCAATTTCTTCAATTCCTGATAAAGAAAATTGCATGTCTGTCACGGTTCTGGACCAGAAAAAAAACCAACCTTCGGCGGTAAAGATCAAACGCTTTTGGCTGTCGACAGCAAAAAAATCGTCTGCAATATCGGGTAGCCCAAAAACAATACACCACCAACTGGGCACCATTTGGCAACAACCGCACGCAGGTCGACAAGAAGAAAAATAAAATGTTATACAAAAAAAGAAAAACAGTTAATAAACGACGTTCGATCAGTCAAGCGAACAGCGCACGGCAAGACGCACGGAATTCTTCGCTAATCGTCGTGTTATGCAAATTTGATGAGGATGAGGTACTGGTTTTCTTCTGTCTTGAGTTGCCCAGAGTCGGTGACCCAAACTGGATCTGATCCACCTAGCGCAGTTGTGGGAACAGATTGGATAGAAAACAAACAATCAAACCACAGCTTATATGTGTATTCACTATCTTCTAAATGTGCTAGCTTCTCATTATGCTCAAGGAAACAATCATCACCCGCCTAGCGAAAAGATCCAAAGACTCAAACGAATGTTGTACCGGTGTATAATATTAATATTAATTTGAATAATGTCTCATCGCTGCCATAAACGAATGGTGCGGATCAACATCGGTACGATATTTTTATGTCAATCAATTTGCATGCGTGTGTGGGTTTAATTGTGAGGACCCATTACAGTACAAAGGACGGCACCGAACAAACCGGCACTGTTTGGTGGGATGAAGCGGTGTGAATTGAGCTGAGCTCATTGTGAAAGTTTTACGGCGCAATCGGATGGCATTGTTGTTGAAATAAAAAACCATTTAGTGCCTAGTTTGGACACTCCTAGGATCATAAAAGAGAGGTTGGTATAGTATAGAACTACAAGGTTCTATTGGATCAGTGACGCAGATATATCATGAATGTTCATCAGGCATCGTATTAATTAGAGAATGTATTATAGTATAGTTTTGAGAGACTTTATTCTTTAAAATCTTAGCTCTTAAGGATGATATCTAGCGGAAAGACTCTCAGAGTTCTCAGAGACCCAATTCAATCATTTCCAATTCTCCGTCTAAATTTGTGGAAGATTTGCTGGAGTTGTAGGTATTTTCATAAAGTGGACTCAAATGTCTTAAATGAGCTTAAGCGTGATTAAACCTTAGATATCATCGAGTTGTTTGGAGCGGCTCGGTAGCCGAGGAGTTACCAGCGCCAGTCTTTGATCGGGAAGGACCGAGGTTCGAATCCCAATCGGGCCTACTCTGTTGCGGGTACATTCAAGTCACTGAAGGCAGAAATGGCAGGCCAAGACCTCTCGAGGTTGTTTGAGCCATAGAAGAAAAAGAAGTTGATACTATAATTCTGACGAGCTACAGCTATGTTTTGTAAAAAACTTCAACAAAATCAAGAATTCGCTGGGAAGAAAATAACCCCAAATGGAGGTGAATTGTGTCGGTATATTATATTCTAAAGGTTGCCGTCCTTTTTACTCAATATCTGCTAAAATCTTACTCTTGGAATGTCTATGTTCACTTGTGTATATAAAAAACCCTAATGTGTGAAAAAGGTTAAGCCTTCTGCTTCTACCATTTAGTTCGATTTGCAGTTAATAGATTAGCGAATTTAGTTTGTAACGGAATGGATAACATTCACACCGAAATAAAAATAAAAAATCAAAATCCGCTGGAATTGGCAAAACCCCCAAAAGGAAGGCAAAAGCAACGCAGAAGAAAAGAAAAGACCGAAAAACGCTTACCGCTCGATTCGAAGCCACTCGTTTCGGCACCGTTTCCGGTGATTGGATGGCCACCATCGTCACCGTGCTGGTGATGTGCCGCCGGCGATGATAGCGGTGGATGTTGATTAGCATAAGCCCGCAGTGGCTCGCACCGGAACAGCAATAATCCGCAAACAATGGTCAACCGATAACGCCAGCATATTAACATCGATCGCGCCATCACGTCTCCGTGGCGGATGGTCCTGGGTGGGTGGGGGTGGGGGGTTGGTGTATGAGATCACCACGACATATACGCACCACGGGCGCAAGCAAATGCACACGATGCACTACAACAGGATGTCTAACGAACGCAACTCACGAAAAAAACAAACAGCAACAACAGCACATCAAATGGAAAGGATGTCGGAATCGATTTAACTTCCCCGTGGTTTCGTCGCAAACGTTTATCGATGACTTGAACGAATCAAAACACAAGCACGCACAAACACACCGATGGACAACTGCCACTGTTCGCCAGTTGCACCGCTACATGTTTGAATATTTATTCGCGTAAAATCACGTTTCGCCTACTTTGACTTCAGCAGCAAGGAGAAGAGAGAAAAAAACCCACCATTTCCACATAGCCACAACATGAATCGAAGCAATCCGACAAAAAAAACGACCCCTAGCTGCCAGCACACACTTTTACACGGACTCAGGATATACTTTCACGGGGCACTTTGGTTTTGCTCTTGTAGCGCAAATATATGTACGCAGACTTCGTTTTGCTTTGCTTTGCTCAACCCCCGGCATTGGATGCGACACTCCGTCGTCCCGGTTTTTAGCACATTTTAAATACGGCTCATTTATTCACGCACCGCGCGCAACGCAACCTGACACAGGCATGCACTTCTCGGGATTGTGCATGCGTGCGTTTATAATTACCGCATGGTGAGTCGGCGACACCTCCCCAGTGGGCTGCTTCAATGGGGCACTCTTTTATTTCCAAAACTTCTGTAGAAGAAGTTTCTTCTTGTTGAGGATTTTATTTCCCTAGAAGAGAGATAAGGAGCTTGTTTTAACTCGGTCAAGAAATAATAGGGAAGGTGTTTGAGTGATACGATCTTTGGATCTTTGGATCACAAGATCCCATCCAACAATTTATGATCACCCTAAAGATACACAATTCCATGAGGTTTTATTTATAAAGACCTAGAATAAAACTGAGCTGTAAGACTTCAACATCAACTATAAAAGTCTCAGACGATAGGAACTCTGGCTCCAATTAATGATGGACAAGAGCCTCACTCAGAAACAGTCTTAACAGTATTATAATTCTGCTCACAAATCCCAAGAGTTCATTTCTAAAACGAAAACACACAGTAGAAACCTCAGAAATAAAACCAGAGCTGTCTATTCGCAACGAGAACTGTAACTGATGAGTCACCGGAAATGAAAACACCCATTAGTATTCGCACACCAGTTTGACAAACTGTCACCGAAACTGGATCACATTCGTTTGGTGTCAAAACTCGACCACGCTTGTTTATTTGTTTATTTCCGGCACTTGGTCCATTCGAGCTCGTGGCTGGCTCTTGTACAACACCGTAAGACAAATCCGTTCCAACAAACACTAAGGCGTGCGACACTCAGCGCGAACCTGCAGACTGGTTCGTTCGTTCAATTGATTAATTAATCAAGAGTGTTGTTACTTCATGCTTCCATTCCCAATTCTCGCCACTGTACGCCATTATTGTACGCTTAAATTATTATTACTGTTGCCGCATCTCGTGTATGATGGTGGTACGACTTTTTGAACTGTCACTTACTCACACACACGCGAGTCCGTCGTATCGGTATAATGGTGGTTGGATGGCGGCAACTTGGTTTATTTGTCAAACACTTGGTATGGCCACTCCTCAACTCACTGGCTGAGACTCAAGACAAAAAAATAAACTAAAACAATCGTTATCGTTTGCACACCACTAATGGCCACGACCCAGCAAGTGATTGTTTTGCTTCACAAAATGCGTAAACCTCTGTTTGTCACATGAGAATTATATGATCACATTTTGGAAGATTGCTGCGCGCGGTAGTATTGCTTTCATGCTTGGTGATGCAATTTTGAGCAATGTACGTGCGCGAAATTATCAAGTTGAATGCAAATCCTTACCAAATCGTGTACCATTCACCGGCCGTTTGTATTCAAATTTGATAGTTTCGGCCGTTGTTTGATGTTTTGTTTTTTCGTATCACCGTAAAGATTGATTAACAGTGTGCCACGCGCTCAACTGCGCACACTGCACACTGAAAGTCCTGCCGATGTGCGATCGTGTACCGCGAAGACCAAACTAACGATCCATTGGAACGCCACGATCGGCGCGATCATCCAAAATGAGGAGTTTGTACTTCGGAAGAGAAATATAAACGAGAGCGCGAGAGAGGTAAACGCATGAGAATGAGAACAAATGCAACTCGCAGCATCTTCCTCGATACGATCAGATGAAATAAACCCGCTGAACTAATCCAGATCAAAATGTCATAAGGTTTCTTATCAATAAAAATAGCTGTGCAGTTAAGAAAAAACATTTAAACTATTAGTTGCATTCCTTTGTGGATTAAAGTGAGCGCGAATTTAGATTTAACATTTAAAAGATTGTTTTCTGATCATTTATGAAACATTTGATTACATGTTTACGGTTATTACTTACCGTTTTATAAATCCCACAATCTATTTTCCTTATCAGTTTTGTTTACATCTTTCCAATCATTCAACATGATTTCTCTCCATTTAGATGCTTTCTAATCTCATTGAACAACTCCGTTTCGCTCTCACGTGGTTTGCTCTTGCCTTTCGCTCGTTTGTTTCGCTCACGTAAGATTGCTCTCATCTCACGATTCGGTTGCTAAGCGACAAATTTACAGTCACGGTCAAAAAAAAACCTCACAGAAATTTGTTGAACAAAATTTAGGTGTATTGAGGATTGAGCGAGAAGTGCTTGAAATAAACAGGTAAAATGGTCAATGCTTTGAAAATTTGCTAGAATATGTTTCTCCTTCATCTCAGCTTGAAAATCAGTCAAGATTCCAGAACAATATGGACTTAGCTGCTTTGGGATGGAGACTTATTTATTTAAAGAAAAGTTAAGAACCATTTCTGAAATAAGTTGTCACTCAACAACGCTGATGATATGAATAGAATATGGTCTAACTATATAATCATAAGAGTTAAATACTCTTTAATATCAGCATTGAGACGAAACAAGATGACAACTACTGCATATAGAAACTCCAACACTAGAGGACTGCAATATTCGAAGAATAGATCTATAAAGAACAGCACATTGAGACAGAGCGCGTAAATTTCATTAAAATATGTGTACGAAAAATGCTTTGGTTTTAAGACTTATAAATAACTCAAGATTTTATGTTTTAATGAATAATAAGCAAGACTGATAATGTCGACTGGGCAGTTTGTATCACATTGCTAGGCTTTCCCTTTGTGTTACACCCGGAAATGCCATAATTAGGTTAATACATTTCACATGCACATTCCCAATCGCAGTCGGTCAACCACAGCTCGGAAAAGGGGTCCCATTTCTCGTCCCTTCGCCTGCCCGTGTGGTATCACATTTGCCACACTTAATTAAGTTGACGCGAGCGTAATTATCACGCACGCACATATGAATAATGGCAAAACCGCCATTACTGCAGCTACTGAAAGCCAACACAACAATAGAGCTGAGGAGGAGCTTAGGGTAAAGCGTGTAGAGTGATGGGTACTTCGTGGAATAAACGGTGTATGTGTAAAAGAAGTACAAATTGAAAAAATATAGAGAAAAGCTACACTCACCTTTACAGCACTCGGAAGCTATCCGGCAAGGAATGCCACTCAGACACTCGGTCAAATGGGGAAATGTCAAAAGTTCAATGTCAAATCACTCCACCGGGTACAGAATTATGATGATGCTTTCTCGTTTACTTTCTCATACCATTCGGAACTGAATCCAGACACACTCCTATTCGGTTGTCTTGTTTGTGTGTGTTTCTTCGATTTTTTTATTGAAAATCCAATATTCTTCACCCTTCAGCGTCCTATCTGTTCGGTAAGTTTTCTACTGCGGGGCTGTTTGTTTGGACAGGACAGTATTTTTCACAATAGTTTGTTTGGTGCATCGAAAG
>AXCM01008945.1:0-11057 GCA_000473375.1 Anopheles culicifacies | reverse complement strand
GAATTACATCATCACTGACTCAACGGTTTCGAGCGATGAGAGACGAACATTCGTAAAGGCTCGTTAACCCAACTACAATCCATCATCGTTTTTCGTTTTTGATACGTACGCGTTAAGGTGGTACGCAGTGCCATTGCGTCATAGGTTGGGAATAGAACACAACATCCCAACGGTCGTACATACGAACGAAATGGAAATGGAATGAGTATGAATCTGTATCTAATAATAAAGATGTAACCCATATCGCATAAAGTACAGGGTGTAAATGTAAAATGTATATAAATCTCTCACTAAAGATACTAAACAAAGGTCCAGATAGGTCAGTGCATTTTATATTTGCTTCCTGGATGGGATTTCTAGCGGCCAACTGAATCGATGGTTGGAAAAATTGCTCACTTTCCTTTACCATGGAATGCTCTAAATTTAGCACCAGAGAAACGTGGTTTGGTGTTTATTTGTTTATCATTTGGCTGGGTCGATCGCCGATCGATCGACTATGCTGTGTTTGCTATGTTTGTGGTGAAGGTTAATGTTGTTTTTACCTCCCGAACCCGTTTTTTCCCGTTCTGTGATGGGACAGAGTACATATTTTCCTCCTCCTGATGTTCCCGCCAGCAAATATGGCGCTTCTTATCAAGTGTTTGTATCGTTTTGGTTTTAGTGTTGTGCTTTCAATCAGTGTTAGTAGTGTGAATTTTCAATACCTTCAACTAAAGCATGCTGCCACGGTTTAGCTCAGCTGATTAGTTGCGTTGTAGTTAGATGAGATGGGATGGGAATGTCTCGAATGAAGAATGAACGTTTGATGTTGAACGATTGAATGTGCATATGTGTGTTTGCTGTTACGAGAAGGACAGTGGAGACAAGAACACATTGCGTCCACCGGTTGCTCGCCTTTCTGTATCGCCGGCGAAGCTTACCTTGAAGAGAAGTTTGTAATCGTTGATGCGCTGGATCGGTAGTTTCAGATGCTCGGTCAGACTTTTATCGTCGTCGATATTTGCCGAAAGCTCCTACGATGGGCACCCGATCAAAGTACACGCACACAAAAGATGAACAGATGGAGAGAGAGATAGAGAGAACGAAACGAAAAAAAAACAACAAATTGATGTTTTAATTAACTCGATCACAAATATTCACTAGCACTTTAGACGAAATTACACATTGAAAGAATTCCACTGGCAAGAGCTGGTATCATTTAAATGATTCGTCGCTTCACTGCACACATTTATTCACACTTAATTGACACCAATACGATCAAACAGTGCACCGTGTTCTCTCTGCAGCGCACAAGACTTGCAATAAATTTATCAGATTGTCACATCGGAACGGTAATGATTTGGTCGTTCGAACTCGCAGCTCGAGTGGGCGTAGGCAGATGTTTGGAGCACCATTGGTCTTAAAAATAGTTCGGTTGATAAAACGCAACGAATGTGAACGATGTTTCGTTCTCGACGGGGAGGGAAATAAATCGATCGAATCATCGGTCGCCGGCACGCAACGCAGACTATTTTTAATCATCTTCCATCGTGTCTCCTTGATGGAAAAGAAATATTCGAACGGTTTGGGTAAAATGCCGCTCGCAATCAGCAAGTTAGCTAAACTCGTTGAAATGTTCCAAAAATAATTCTAAACAAACAACGCTAACAAAGGTCAACCGGACGAGATAGAAAAAAAAAACTCATCTAAAGACAGCCAAAACTGTGTGAATAGAGGCCAAGGTGATAGTCATGTCCGCTAACGAAGCATATGTTTACCAACGACCATCTGGAAAAGGGCCCAATGGGCGTAAACTAATAATCCATTTCTGCCCGGTGTGACCCCCAAGCTTTCAGCAGCTGATGATCAACCGTTACCCGCCTACGAAGGTAACATCTTCTGGCGACATCTTTGCAAGACGCAAACAAACGGGGGCTTAGTTTCTATTTTGCGGAGGCACGCCCGACGTCGGCATTAGTCATAGCGGTGCTGAGTAACGTGCCGAAACCGTGGGAAGTACATTGATCGCAAGCCAAACAAATACAACGTTAACCAAACGTAAAGACACTTTCGCACGGCCACTGGGAAATGTGTGAGGTAATGTTAACCTTTCACGTCACAATGCGGTTCATTTCACGAGTGTAATATTTTACCGCACCAGGCAGAGTGGAAGGCTGTTTGTTTCGTTCCGATTTTGCTCAAAACCGAGACGAGCTCGTACGGCGTGTGTGATGGAATAGCTTGAGAGCGAAATGTGACCTTCAGGAGGGATAGAATGTAGAGCAATGTCGGCATGAAAATGTCTGTTTTTCGCTTTTGGAATGGGAACAGTTAGAAATTAGCGGGTTCGTCCATGGTTCAAATGGGGTTTGTAAAGAAAAAAAAAATACAGAAAAGGACCAAAGATAGAAAATAAATTCAATGGAGACGCCTGGTACTTGATAATAATATCACACAATGGAGGCGCCTGGTGGTTCAAATGAATTTTGAATTATGAAACATTCATTATGACACACAGCCATGTTTTACAACGAAATTTATCTCCTAGCATGCAACTCGAACTATGAAATGCCTTTTAAGTAATACATTTTAACTAAATTTGTCAAGTAATTCCAAGCGGTCCAAACTTTATGGAGACGCCTGGTGCTTTGTACAAAAACCAGCTCCAACATCCAGTGTTTTGCTATTTATATTAGAAATGAATATTTTTAGCCAGATACACGATCGTAGCACCGTGGAAATTAATCTTGCATCATGTTTTGCTAACACGAAAAACAATATTTATCCGCTATTTTGCTGTTTTGCAATCTTTTGACGCACTCAGTTCTAATTTTTCTTCCGTTACGACACATCGGCACAAATTTATGTGCGCTTTTCTCTATCTCTCGCGGTTCGTGTTCGTTGAATGATTAAGAGGTTTTCTGAATGATTTTGTTTATTCCCGAAGCTTTTGCATCGTTAGCAAAACAGCGTACAGGTTGTCGAATGCGTACGGGCATCGCACGCAACGGAAGGTGATAACGAAACGGTACGTTTGCTTCCTGTGTTTTCCGTGTGTGGTCTACGCTTCCCGGACCTGCTTCTTTCCTGTCCCACAAAGGTGATTAGTTTGGTTTGGGTTTGGGTCTGCCAACCAGCCTGCGAGTTGGTTGGTTGGTTGTTATAAATAAAATTCGTTCCGTTTCGCGCTTGGGACGACATGTGTAATTAAAGCTGTCGTGAATGCGGCCAGTTTGTGTTCTGTTTTGTCGCATGTCTAGTAGGTTGAATCCCTAACCTACGGTGATAAAACTTATTTGGTTTAGAAGATGGAAAACTGGTACATTTAGAGAAAAATATTCGAAATATTCTATGAAGAATATAAAAAAGGTCGATCATCAGAGGAGTCTTTATACAGCTGAATGTTTTCAGTTATTGCGTGGGTGAAAGTGACGTAAATAGGGAGCTAATTTTTTTTCTTCCACTTTTTGCACACTTTTCTCTCTTTCTCTCGCTCTCTTCCTCACTCCATCATGCTCTTCGTCACACAGCCACACATTCAGCAGCAACTATAAACTTGTGCAGATTATATCAGCGCTCGATTTAGAAGATGATTTACATTCGCAAACTCAAGTGCCTCGTCATTTTGAGCTTAGTTTTCACTGCATTCACTTTTCATATTCATTTTTGAACATATAGGAGCACTATTAATTAAAGCTTGCTTATGGCGCACAGCTCTCGGTACAATATTATTTTTTTATAACACATCACAAAAACGACGATCAGTTGTACAAAAATAACACAAAACTTGACCCCAAGTTGCTTTGCTCTACCAACACAGAGATAGGGGACTTGTTTGTCTTGTCGTACGTTGATATGAACTATTATGCAATAATTTGCCAAATGAACAGGGGTGAACATTTTATTGATGGAATAATATTTGTTAGCCTTTTTTTTGGCTTCACAAAAGCTAATACACATAATTAAACTCACTTTATAAAAACTGTTATTCTTCTCGAAACTTCTCCTGCAACGATTTGTTCTACTAATTGACCGGGACGATGAACAAAATCACGGCCACTCGTTATCGTGATCGCGATTCCAGAAGGACTCACAAAAAAAAAAGAAAAGAAAACGCACTCACACACCGAACCGAACCGGAACGAACTGTACAATCGCCGTACGGGCGGACGGTAGCGTCGGTGACTCTTTATCCCACTGGCACGACGGCGGGGATGTAATCGGACGGGCACAATCTGTTTCGCGGTAGCTCCGGATCGATCTGTCCACTGGCAGCTTTGAAGTACGACTAAAATTCGGCCACCCCATCGACCGTGAGCGAAAAATATAGATATTCTAAAATTACGTCCGGACCGAAAAATTTCCTTACGGAATACGCGAGAGCATAGTGGGCCCGGTGTTAATGTGTGTTGGTTATGGGTTACGTGGCCAAGGGATGGTAGGGTGTTTTTGCCCAAAGCGAGAGAGAGCGAAAGAGAGAGAGAGCGAGAGGTAACAGGTGGTACGAAGCGTAACGTAACGCGTGAGCAGGGCCAGGTCTGTTGCGGGTGCGAATGTGTTCGTTTTGGGGAGCACATTACTAAGACATGTCGTGATGAAGGGAGCTATTTGTCGGCCATTGGCCATGCGGCTGCCAGCAAAAAACGATCCACACGATCGGCTACGCTGAAGCGATATTTTCCTTACGTCGAACCATACAACATATGCTGGATCGTTGCTCGAGCTATGGTTTTTGGGATAAAAACTGAATTACTAATATGCTCCGGATTGCCCTCCTGAAGGTTAAGCGCATGGATGGAGCGTGTGTGTGCGTGCTAGTGGCATTGATTTTAAGAGACGCCGCACGGTGACGTTAATGTGGATGGCAGGTTGATAATTTTTTGGTTCGCTGCCATCTTGGTCGTAAAAAGAGTGCAAACCCGAAAGACTGCCGAAAATTGGTTCACCTTGACTCATATCTGTCCTCTCAGTGCACTCGTGGAGTGTGAGATGATAAAATTATACGCTTGTGCATCAAGGTGCCAGGAATGTGCCACATTTGTGGGATTGCACATTTCAACCTGGCGCCATTCGTTCAACGTCCCGTGTGGCAGTAATAGGGAGTGTGTTTAATTGAAAGCAAACATGCAGCTTCGTAAATACACTGATGGACATAACTTTAAAACCAACTCTAAAGCGAAAATTAATAATATTTTAAACTGAATATATATAAAAATGCAACACCTAAAATGTATCGTTGTGAAGAAGAAACAAATCAGCTTGTAGAGACACTGCAAAAATATGGCTCGTCTAAAACTGCTTGGGGATTTTCCTACCCACACATACACACCATAGCAAATGTTCCGATCACTGACATCGGCGCCAGCTGCTTGCCATTTTTTTGTTTCTTCTGCAAATCGATCTTCCGCTTTCGAGATCGTACTATTGACCGGAACGAAGCGCAACGCACGGAAAGGGGTTGAGACGCCCGAAACCATTTGGCGTTTGTTTGAAACATATTCCCTCCCGAATTCTGTGTGGTGTGTGCTTTAATTTTAGACCAACGCAATTGACCAAATCAAAACTCGGGTCTCGCTCAATAAAACTGGCGGAAAGTGAACGCTGCAAGCTGTGTTTCGCTATTTTCTTGTTTTTCTTCTATTCACATTAAATGAACTGAACTAATGGCGAACAATAGCTAATGGAGGAAAAAAAAGGAAAGAGTTTGTAATTTGATCCGAAAACGTTTCCTATACGAAACCATCGCGCCAATGGTTGCGACAGATCTGTTAATTGATCGAGCGGTAAAAGTTAATGAACGACCAAGAGGATCATCGAACGGATCTTCTTCTTTGGTACTTAAAGACGCAAGCATGAAGTAACGGACCACCACATGTAAACGCTATTGTATAATAGGCACAATAATTCCGTCAACCGTTTAATTGTACTTTGAAAACCCCTCACCTTCCTTCGTGACATAATCGAGTAGACGAGTTTTGATGAGTTTTCCACCCCAGCTGTTGCAACGATCGTCGTGTACAGGAACGGGGTGCAGGACATTGTAATGGGCGTACGTTTCAGCAAACAGGGAAATAGGTAGCCCCATTTACATGGGGAGGGCCAGTGGCTTGTTTTCGCTATAAAGTCAAAAAATAGAAACCTAATCCGTTGGTACGTGCACATCGGCCGTATGGTCCGACAGTCCGACGACACACAATTTCCGGCAGCATGCGATTGGGTAACAAGCGCACTGGTGTGTGCCAGGCCGTGCTGGCGTAAACCGATCCCGGGACACATGCTGTGCCAGTACAGTACAGTGCGCCCGTTGTTTCATCATGCGCCTGACAGGCTGTCGTGATGATCGCGGGGCAATCGCGGACGGTAAGCACCTCCTATTACGTGCGTTGGTGAAATTGTGCCGAACATCATGATCGCATTGATGTTCGCATTTCCGTCATGGGACATTCGGCTACAAACTTGCAATCAGCGGCTTGCAGCTAATCGTCTGAGCGATCGTACATTAAGCAGAGCGAACTAATCCCCGACTCGTCGCAGCTAATCTCCGGTTAGTTTTCCGGCATTCATTCGTCGGATCAGTCGAACAACGAACTCTGATCGTTAGCGTTGTGTCTTTTTGTTTTTCGTTGCAAATACGAAACAACACTTCAAACCAATAGAGATCGAGAGAGAGAGAGAGATCACGAGAGAAGAGTGTGCTAAATTTACGAATTTTACTTTTGCTCTTCGCGACATTAAACTTTGATAGAAGCAGGATTGGTTGTGTGTGCTTACGTAGATCCAGCGATCTTGAGTTTTTTTCCAACAGATGGCGCTAACAGCTGTGAAGAGAGTTCATACAACAGCTTCATACTTAAAGTACTTAGCATGAGCTTACGAATGATCATTACAGTGGCTTGAGTTATAATATGTGTAGAGCCGTGAGCTCCCTCCTTTGGAATAGACTCTTAGGTGTATCTCTATTTCTGACGAGGTTCTATCATGAGATGCTTAATTTTGATGAGAGGTCTCCACTCCGTTTAAGAACAGAAAGAATGAGGCCCTCACCCATACATCACGAGATATTTCGATCAAGTCATTATAAATCCAGCATTCATTTTAAATCCTTTACATACCATAAAGAAGTCTCGAATAGCATCGTTCGACGCAAGGAACTCCTGGGCAACCGGTGCATCCCGGCAGTACTTCACGTGCTTGTCAAAGTCCCGCTCGAGGCGCAGAAACGTCTTACCGATCATCTTCGGATTGTTGGCGTAGTACTTGACGCCCTCGATCAGCACCCTGCCAGCAAATAAAGCGGACCAAACTCATTAACAAACCAACGGCTACGAGTGGCTCATTAAACCCGAGCGCACACTTACGTGTTGTGGAAGTCCGCAATCTGCTTGAAGTTGTTGAAGATGTCATCCTTATGATCGCGCACCACCCGCGGCACCTTGTTGTCCTTGTTGTCGATGTACTTGAGGTAGTTGTCGACGACCTGCTGTAGATCCTTGGCGAACTCTTCCTCCGTTTCGACCAGCTCACGGACCACCGCTCTGGTAATGCATTAAACATTCCTCAGTAATCAATGTGAGAGACACAACAAAAAAGGCTAGAACTCACTCTCGTCGATAGGCAGCATCGTTGGACTTTTCGCCAAATACGGCCTGTTCGGTGTGGTTGATATCCAGCACAGAGACCGGTATCCATCCTGCTTTGGCATTATCATCACCGTCAAAGATTCGTACTTTCCACCTGTGCGGGAAGAAAGGAAGATGAAACGAATGTTGCCATGATGTGCTCACAAAACATCTTGTCCATACTTCTCGTTCGGTTTCGGTTGATACGGTGGCTGTGGACTGACGCTACGTCGATGGGACGAGCTCTGGTGGTTCTTCTTCGGCTTCACCGCCAGCTTGTGCCTCGAGGCCGAGCTGTCGAGCCGATCCTCGGTCTGACCGATGTTCATTTGCGGATCGAGCTTGGGCTTCCTGTTGTCAGTTGAACGGCGGTTAGTATTCACTTTCATCTCGTACCCGGGTATGAATCATTACTTACTTTGCCGCATTGACTGCCGAATCGCCCATGTCGAGGACCTCGACCAGATCGCCAATTCGCACCGAGATCGAGTCCGGCCCTTCGGCATCGTAGTTTTTGTTCACAACCAAAATATCGTACATCTGCGCGTAGATGGAGCAGAACGGAAAGAATTAGTCGAATGTCATGCGGGACAAGAGTTGTAATGAATATTAATGATTCCGATCACCAGCCGGGTGCCAAGAATTACCTTCAATGAAGCTCGTGTGCATTACCCAGGTGACTAATCACGTATTGCCCTAACGTCTAGGTTGCTCCTAACGTTATGCAATTCGCAGCGCACAAATGCGTTCCTTTACGATTTGGAACAGCATTCTGTCACCTGGGTAGTGTTTGGACCGATACCTTTGGCAATCTTACGTTTGGTATGACGCGCACACCTTACAAACAGTGTGCTTGTGCAGTTTTTGGCATCTGTAAGTCACAACAGAAGCCGCTCTTTTATTTCGGAAGAAAAAAAAGGTAAACGAAAGATCGTGTTGGCAGCATTGGTACATGACACCGGTTTGGGGTGTTAATTTGCGACCAAAATCCAACCCCATGTACGATTCGATAGCACTCTTACGGCATTAGCGATTGATATCTGATACTTGTCACAAAGTAAAATTAATCTTAAATGATTAATTTATTGCACCGGATTCGATTTCTTCCGTTTCGTGTCATGATCGCAGAAAAAAAGATTCCACCCCCCCCGTATCGCTTTAGTTGACAAACCTTCTTCCCTCGCGACAGATGAGTATCGCACTAATGAGGCCATAAATCCGTCAACTGCAATCGTTACAATTTATCAAATGCTCGTTTTTATATCATTCGGATGGGGATGTGTAGTTCCCATGTCGTTTTGGCACGGTCTCCACTGTCGGTGGGGAAGTGCATTCAAACTAGCTCCCTTTTTTACAACCTTATTTGTCGCCAAGTGCTGACGGCGTTTTGAGGAATTCGAATGAGCTCATAATATTCTGATGAGGATAAATGGAAGCGGTGAGCTGTTTAGAATTCTCAGAGGAAATGATCATATCAGTATGCTTGATCGAACGAAACCGTCGTCGTTGTCAAGTTGCGGCATTCTTTCCAAGCTGGGCAGTAGCAGCAGTAGAAATATTTCAATCCCATATTCAACGAGTGTTTGCAACGAGTTTCACTAATTGGCGCTTCGACAGAAAACTGTCAAAAATGGCGATGCGGACAGTTTTGGTTGAAAATTCGGTCCGGTGCGCCAAAAATGGGTGGTCAAACGTGTTTTCCTTTTTTATCAAAAAAAGAAGATAATAAAAACATTACAACTACACCGGGATGACACTTCCTGTGACATGTGACCCTCTTTCGGTGGGTTCTATATTTCCGACCAAAGCAGAGATGATATAAGACACCCGCCTATCGGTGCTGTAGTTGTTGTTGTTCGTTCGCTCCCATTTGACCCAGTGCCGGAACCCACCTTGACCGTGTCGGTGTTCTAGTTACGTCCTCCGGAGAACCTTCACGACTTCTAAGAAAAACAAATTTCCCCAACCCCATTTTAGTCGGCCCGTGTACCGTGGCTATATTTAGCCACAAAGTGTTACCGTGTTTGCGATAAGTAATGTGATAGTTTGTGGTCGATAATCGGATCTTCATCCAGCATCCTACACACGCCCGGCGTCTATAGGTGGTGATTGTTTTGTTTACGGCGGTGAAAGAGAAACAGCTCCAACACTCGATCGCTCGATCGGACCAGCCGATGCGGCACCGTTTCGATCAGCAAAGAGGAATGTGATTTGTATCATAATTTGTAACGTGTGATCGCATCATATGACGTCCATCGAGCCATATGGTTACAATTACGAAAGGGATGATTAAGGTATGCCCATTTGGTGGGCGTCGTGTGTTTTGGATCTTGCAGGTGTAAATATGAAGATCACGATACATTTTAAATTTCCAATTATTTCTTCAGTTGGTTGCCCTTTCATGTCCTTTAGAAGAAGAAAACGGAGCACAAGGCAGATGTATTATTTCGCCCACCAAAGTTCGTTCTTTCGACCACCCACCTTTTGCATCACTGTCAGTAATTTGCGCTACTGAGGCATGACATTGTAGGTCGTTCACCATTTTCCCGTCCAGCGGTGACCGTGAGTATCTTCCCTAATGATGAGAAATTTGAAAATGTTGAAGTACACCACCGGCTGCACTTGAGTCATCTCCAATTTCCCTATCAACACATCCGGCTAGGTAGGGCTATTGGATCACCTTGGACTTGTCAATCAGTTCGTTTAGCTAACGCAATAGCTGACAAGATTTTCTGCGCTCTATTAGTAATCCTCGTCCAAAAAAGGGAGGGAAACAGTTCCATTCGAGCTAAGAAACTCTGCTTTGGAAGTGTAAATCGTAAACGTAGACGCAACCATGAGTCCAAGGTTGCACTCCGCACTCGTATAATGATCACCATCGGCTCGGAAGTGTCGATCATATTTCCCAAACATAAATGCCAATTCGCATCAACACAGCTTGGGGGGGTTTTCGCTTTGCGGGATATTTATGCATACGCTCCCTATTAGTTGCTGCTGCCGCCGAGCCACTGTGAAAATAAATAATAAATAAAGCTTATTTTTAGACTCGTCTGCAAGCGCAAGACAAGCGTTTGCTTTCACGCACGCACGCACTCACGTACGCACGATGACGTTGCGGTGGTTTTCCGGTGATATCCAGTGTCGATGGTAGAGCTGCCAACTATGAGCATTCGACTTTCGACGTGCATTGGAGTGGAAGCAGTTTTTTTGTTTGGTTTCGCTTAAATTCGCCATGTTTTTGTGGCCACAAACATTCACTCCAGATTCGGGGCAATAAATTGTTTGTTTGTCGTAAAGTTTGTGCGTGTGTGTACCCGGTGTGCACGGAGGGCGGAGATGTGCTGTGTTTTGAAAACACTTTATTATTGTACGGGCGTCCGACCGATCAAGTGGTGTAGGTCAAACACGGAAACGTGTGTCACGTGTGCGAGATCTACGATTCATTCATGCGCCACGGCG
>KI424992.1:0-10459 GCA_000473375.1 Anopheles culicifacies | reverse complement strand
ACGGTTGGACGCTCTAAGTAACAAGATCAAATCACATTCTGCTTCCCGGAATCACTCCCCCCTCCAGAAGAATGATTTGCAAGGAAGGTTCACAAAGAAAAATGCTTACTTATCAAAACATGCGCAGAAAACGATGCATTCCCCTGTATCAACTGTTGTCCACCTGTTGTTTAAGGGGTCATTCAAAAAAAAAAAATACGTTGATACAATAACGTTGGCGACATATTTGCACCAGTGACAGAGCGCCTCTAACCACCCTGTGTGGTAATGGTAAGAGTTGGCGTTGTCCCGGGTACAACCACTGTGCCGTTGTGCGGATAGTACGTATAGTATCCTCCCGCATCAGGCCGGGCGGTGGCAAACATTGGGCATCCTCCCGCGTCCTCATCGCTTTGCAGCAGTTGCTCCGGGGAGGATAGTGGCGATTCTTGATCGTGCTGCTGCTGCTGCTGCTGCTGCCGGGAACAAGCAGGAAATTCATCGCCCGAAGGAGGCATGATCGATGACACGGCCAGTGACGGTGTTCTACCGTCAACCTGACCGATTACCACCGGCAGACAGAGACTGCGTGACTTCAGCGATAGGCGACGTTGCATGAGCAGACTTTCGTTCGGTGGCGAAAGCCCAACCGGCAACCCCTCGGCCATTGCAAACTCGGCAATGATCCGGGGCCCAACGGGACCACCCAGCGACGCCATGGTGGTTGTCGCTACGTTACCATTGATGATGCTGTTGCCACTGTGGCTGCTGGTGTTGCTGCTCGAGCTGCTGCTGTACACAGCTTCGTCGATGTTGTCGATCGCATCCTGTTGCTCCTCCTGCTGCTGTTCCACCTTGCGATGCGGTATCAGATGGTAGGGCGTTTGCTCCACCATCGCCTCCTCGCCCTCGTCGGCCAACTGGTAAGGGTCGTTCAGCGTTAGCCCCTCGAAGCCACCGACCATCATTGACTGGTATCCGTTTTTGCGTGTCTCCCGCTTGAGAGCGCTCAGGATCGAGTTAGAATGATAAAGCTTATATCTATTCATAGTATTTGTAGTTGGATCACAGTTAACATTACTCCTACTTTGCTGCTGCTTTTGTTGTTGCGGAGCGGACGGCCGCTGGATTGTTGATTGTTGCTGACCAAAGCTGGCACGTCTTGCTCCTGCCCCTTTCGTACCAGCAGCCCCCCCTCCGGTACCGTCAACCGTGTCAGTCAGACCCTGCGAAGGACGCCGCATCCCACCAAAGGACGATGCTGAAGAATAGCGTTGATTTTGGTACTGTTGCTGCAGCTGCTGCGGCTGATGATGATGGTGGTGTATCCCACGATATGGCAACGATTTATGCTGCTGCTGCTGCTGCTGCTGCTGACCACCATGACCGTTGTTAACGGTACCGTAATGATGATTATTAGTGTAATTATAATGTCCCATACCACCACCACCGGCACCGGCACCGGAGCCATTCGAATAGAAATGGTTGTTGGAACCGTTGTTGTTGTTCATCGTTCCGTAGTGATGTTGGTGCTGCTGGTGGTACTGACTTTGGTGGCTATTATTGCCACCGTTCATCCGTACCGGATGCTGACTACGGATGGTGAGTACACTTCCGCTGCTACTAACGTTGCTAGTATTATTACTAATATTATTGGTTCCTCCACGATTGTACTGATGGTGATTAAAGTTAGTCGGATTGCTGCTGGTTTTGCCGTTATCGTAGTGTGGCGGTGTTCCAGTCATCATTCCACCGTTGCTATACTTTCCATTGCTGTAGCGATAGTTTTCCGCCTCGTCGGCCGGTGCCTTGCCGTGCGTGGACGATGGTTGGGCACGCCAGGACGGCACGGAAGCCGAAGAACCATTGCTATTATGCTGCTGATGGTTGTACGGATAGTGCTGCGATGACTGTCGCTGCCTCATCATCATGCCGGTAACGTGCGGTTCGCCAACGCGCACGATGCGTCCGTAACGTGCGGTGCCGCTACTACCATTGCTGTTGTAATGATTGTTGTTGTAATGGTTTCCGCCACCCTGCGACAACGAGTGGTAAGTGTGTTGGCCACCGCCATTTTGCTGCCGGTAGGACGAGGCCGGCGGATGCGAATGGTGGTTGTTGTGATGATGATGGTGGTAGTTGTAGTGCGAATTGTTGCCCTGATAATGATGATGGTGCTGCTGCGGATGCGAATGGTAGTGGCCACTCCGTCCGCCCTTGTAGCTGGACCCGTATGCCGACCCAGCATGCTTATAGTTGTGCGCCTGCTGAAGACGGCTGCTGTACTCGTACGAGGAAGGACTTTGCTGTTGCTGATCATTGCCACGGTATCGCCAGTTCGACTCGGGCGGTATATCCCAACTGCTGCTGGCCTTCCTAGCGGCCGTACTACTGTCCTTCGAATGTACGGGCGACGACAGGGTGGACGTTGGGGACGATACACGGGCTTGTGGTAGTACCGTTACCACCACTGCCATACCGGATCCCTCTTTCTTCTCGCCATCGCCATCGGCAACTGTTTTCGGTGGATCGGAATTTTGCAATTCTTCGTCACTAATCTTCTCCTGTAGCGACTGAATCTCGCTGCTACCGTTGTTAGTGCTGCTTTCATCATGCCCATTAGTGATGGGGACGGTGGTGTTGTTGTTGTTGATGGTGGTGGTGGAGTTGGTTCCACCATCAGTGCCGGAAGACATACTATTCACAACTATTTCGATAGTCGCAGCTCCAACAACGGTATTGCCGTTTGGATTCGCAACGTTTGCAATGGTAGCAACGCCTTCTACTACCCCATTCGTTCCGGCTACGTTCTGGCATTCGATGGAAACGTTTTGGTAGCTATCTTTCTTACGCTCCTTATCCTTCTCTTGCTCCTCCGTCTCTACTACGTTTGTGGTCATATCCCATGTGGTTCCCTTCGCTTCGTATGTCACTTTCAATTTCACATCTTCATCACGCACTCCCTTCGGTGGTTCCGTGCGCTGTCTCGCCGGTTTAGCATCGTTATAATTCACCGACTTCTGCGTCGCCTGGGTCAGTGCCGGCTTCGGTTCGTCAGGCACCACCGGGGCACGCTCCACATTACCATTGTACGACGGTTGATAGATGTTGGGACGCTCCTTCGTCATGTAATCGTAGCGCATGGAAAAGTGTTGCATTATAACCCGCTTGACAGCCATGGCCGATTCGGCAAAATGGGACAACTCGAGCGCAGATCGGTTCCTGTCGAATCGTATGTAATTCAGTTAGTAAATGGAATGCAAACAATATTCTTTCAAAAAATACCTTCTAATTACACCTGGCGTCTTCAGAACCCGGAGACGCTGCTTGTCCTTACTCGCGTTCGAATTGATACCTCCCACCGTATCGTCGCTGATGCGAATCCACGGGTGGTTCAGTACCGCCGATGCACTCAAACGCTTCGGCGCATCCTTGATCAGCAGTCCCCGGATCAGATCCTTCGCCTCTTCGCTCACATCCTGCCATTCGCTGTCGGGGAAACAGTACCGTCCCTCCTGAATCGACTCGAACAGCAGCTCCTGACACAGGCGACAGTTTTCACCCCTATTCCAGCCACAGTCCTGCTCGCAGTTGCCCGAAAACGGTGGATAGCCGCACAGCAGTATGTACGCGATCACGCCCAGCGACCACAGATCACATCGTTTGTCGTAGTAGTTCGACTCACCGACGAACAGATCGACAACTTCCGGTGCCATAAATTCGGCACTACCGACCTGGGCGATACCGAGAGAAGAAGGACAAAAAAAATTAATATCATTGTCAATAAAAAAAATAAAACTACAACTTAAACAACTTCAACTTCAACTGCGACGGATCAAGAGTTTAATTCCCCCTTTGGGAGCTGAGAAAAAGAAAACGGTCCTTCTAACATTAAAACGATCTTGCTACCTTATCAACTTCCACCAACCCTTATCGATAGACGACGAGAGAGGTCGACCTGGCAAGCAAGGAATGTAAATACTTTGCACACCTAATGAAGGCTTTAAACAAACCTTAAGCAAACAACACATTCCGTCCTCCTTCACTCACACTTTCATTACATTGCCTTCGATACAAAGTATAGCAATGTTTCCAAAATCAACGATGAATCTTTAAGCTGTAGAAACGTGTTGAATTTACCACAACGAACCTAACAAACAATTGTAAGGCGTTTGTCGAGAGACAAACATGTTTATGTTAACATTTATCTACCGATCCGCCACCGCAGACAACCTCTTTGTGTTGTGGACTTATTTTTATCTTCACTACTGTCTGGTCTGGTACTGATTTATGTCGTGATTAGCTATCTTCTGTTCAATATTTCATTACATAGAAACAGTGAACTCAATTTCGATCGATGCTTCTACACAATTTGGACATGGACAAGATTGAACTAGCCCCGATTTTGCATACATTTATCGAATTCGTTCAAATAAAAGGGGAATAGGGCTAGGGTCACTGCCAAACACGAACCAATTATCACCCAAATGTTTATCACGATGAGGCAGCATTTGCCAAAAATTTTGCAGTAGCACATAAACGAACCAGTTCTTTTATCTTTCACGGTCTTAAATGCACACACAAACACAAGCAAACGATCGCAACGTGTGTTGTCCAATTTAATTTAGTTAACAACAATCATAGATTGCGGAGGAAGAAGTGAAACATGGAGGGAAATGAACTGAGCAAAAAAAGAAATGGCCAAACAGGTGGTGGCGGTAGAAGCCAACGAGAAGGATGGTGGGTTTATGGTACGATTGTTGACCCATAAAATCAAAATATAGACACAAAATAAAAAAAACACACTCATACAAGGTAGCCTTTAGTCATGTCTTATCACACACGAGATGAGGAAAAGAACCCGACGGGTGCGCGGGTACACGATCAAGGCTGATAGAGGAGCAATGGAACAGGCGATAAGTGAGTACGGAAACAATAACAAGTACCCTGCCACACACGCCATCCCCGTCTTTCTCCGGTTTCCCCTACGCCTCGGTTGCTTTTTGCACTTACCGGTGTTAATAGCTGCGGCGTGGCCGTCGGCGACGAGATGTTGGTGGTAAACTTAATCCCGGAGCCGAGATCGAAATCACAAATCTTGATCGGGCACAGCTTGTCCGGATACACGCACAGAATGTTTTCCGGCTTCAGGTCCCGGTGGGCGATGCCCTTCTTGTGCAGAAAGTCCAGCCCGGACGCGATCTCCTTGATGATCTGGGCCGCATCGTACTCGGAGAAGCACACGTTCTCCTGGATGCGCGTCAGCAGCGGCCCGCCGTTTATCTTCTCGAACACTAGATAGAACTTTTCGTCATCTTCGAAAAATTCTAACAGCTGCAAGATATTCGGATGCCCCTGGCAGTGGTGAAACGTTTCCACCTCCCGGAAGACGCGGCCCCGCGCGTGCCCTGGGATTTTGTCGATGATTTTCACCGCGAACTCCAGCTCGGTGAAGATGTTGACGCACGTTTGGACTGACGCGTAGGCGCCCTCGCCCAACACTTCACCGGTCAGCTTGTACCATTCTGCGGGGGGAAGGGAAATAGAAGATGGAAAGTGCATGTTAATAAGCCATTTCGGGTCAGTATTCGGTCTAACATTGAGCAGGTTGCCACTCAAAGCGGTATCATTATTCGATTCGCATTGTTTGAAGATCGCCAATCGCTGTGTCTCGGCTCGGTGTACAATTGGGATGATGATGCTAGATGCACGCAAGCGAAAGAAATCCAATCAACCTGGCCGACCGTGAGGGGTGGTTGGCCGGTTAGTAGGGCAATGCGTGTTAGACGAGTATACTACAAACAAACGGCACGCACGATAATACCACCAACCTAACCATCGACACGCGCAGAGTGGGGAGGACGAGCAGTACCCGTTTGCGAAAGAATTCTTCTCACTTGGAGCGGCGCTTAAAGGTGGTACCGATGTACGGCAAATCTACTCGCAAGCGGTAATTGTGCGAGTGCGACAGAATGCGAACAAACGTTGGGCTTCGTACTTACCTTGAAAACATGCCGACTGCATCGATGAACTGGCGCGCTTCTTGCGGCGCCGCTTGCGCTTCATCTCCTCCTTGTGCCGGTTGAAGTCGGCCTGCCGTTCGGCTTCGGACAGCATGCGCGCCTCGGTGGACTCGTTGCCCGATACCTCCTCGCTGCTGTACCGCGCGACATCGGCTTTGCGTGTTGGATCTGCGTGAGAGCAAAATGCATAATAACACGACGTTTTGGATTAATAATCTTGAACTATTTAGCACTAACCGATTACTGCTCGCAGGTAAATAATAACAATGTATCGTTGTTACATTTCTCCTCTAGAATCGTCTGAACGATTGGATCATCAAATAGTATGTCGATCACGTTAGTAGCACTAGGTGAGCTCATTGCACTTAGCTTCGATAGAACGATCGGTTATTATCCAGATTTAGAAAAACTCACACCGTACCGTAATTCTGACATCATATGAGTTCTTTCAACCTCATTTCTTCCGTTATTAGTATTAGTGGAATGGCACTTTCCATTTGTTGATCGAGTGATCACGATCTTTTCGATTTTGTAAGGTAATGCGAAAGAACAGAAATTGACACACGTATTAATCTGGTTTATACATTTATCTTATCACTTTCGACAACACGATAAGACAAATTTATAAATAAAAACCCGTTTGTGAAATAAATCCACAATTTATAGTTATTTTGCAGCAAAACCAGTAGAGCGTAGATGTTTCAAGTAGTGAACCGATAGGTATACACATTTCCACATGGAATGAAACGCATTACAATTTGATTTTTCCGTTATTCATCAACCCGCTGCAGCACTTCTCCTTGTGAATTATAACTTCACAATCTACGAAAAATAAAACTCTCATTTCCCAAGGGAATGACTCACTTTAGCACATTTCATAGGATTAAAACCGGCACCACCCATTTGAGGCGGAAGTTTCTTTTTCCGGATTCGATTACTCATATGCAAAAAGATCATCGCAATAACCCGCCTAAGTGTGATGAAATAATAACAAGCAATATCACGTGGGTTTTCTTCATGCGGATGATTATGAGGGAATCGCCTCTCGGCCGGTATTGTCCATCGGCGGGCCATAGAAAGTTGCTACTTCCTTTGCGTTCTCCTCCATTTCCTTGTGCTATTTTGCTGCACCACACCATCCAACTTGCTGCTCTGCTGGGTGTGGATCCTTTGGCACGCTGGTGTTAAGATTGTACGAGACCGATCAACAAGGAAGATATATCGGTCGAGTTATTTATGCACCGTCGTCGTGTCTCTCGTCTCTTGTGTTGCTTCACGATGTTGTGCGCAAGCAACAACAAAAACGTGCTACAAATATATTTGGCCACATCAACACAGAACACCACCCCAAGTCACTGGCTTTTACCTTCCTCCCTTGCCGAATACCGGTTCCTGACAAATTTTATCTCCCCACACAGCACTCCCAGTGCGCGGTTGATCAGATATGCGACGGGGAGACGTCATTTCTGTGATCGTCCGGTTATTGTTTTGTTTTTCTTCATTAATGTTTTACGCTCGCGTTTGCTGGTTGAAATATTATTTTCCACTCTTATCTTGAACCGATTCGCCCGATGAGCAACAACCCCTCCGCGTTGTCGAAGGTCGTTGTTACGCTCGGTCGTCTTTTTCGGTGCTGCGCGACCAACTCACGGAAAAGTACACAACGTGTTTTTCGTGCAAGAAGTTACGGCGACGATGATTCGGCGAATGGGGTTGTCTCCTGCCGGGGCAATATAGATGAACAAAACACTTTGTTCGTGTACGATGTGCAATTACAAGAAAGAATCCCTTTTTCTCTGGAACAAAATGTCCTACCTTCCGCTGATCAGCTGGAAAAATTGGAAAAACCCATGAAGGAGGATTCTATTTACAATACCCTGCTTGTATTATATTTGAAGGTAGAAGCTCCCAGTAGGAAAGCAAAACATATTTGACCTTATTTTACGAAAGCCAAATCCACGTGCCAACTCTATTAAATTTACTTTTACTTTCAAAATAAATTTAACAATCGAACTTTGTTTTCATTCTTTACTTGATGTGTCCATCAATGATCAAAAAACAAACAAACAATCATACCGGGACGTCTCTTTTTGAATGATAGAACGCGCAATTTGGGACAGTACGGCGTACTATACACCCGCCCCCGGGGAAGGGAAGGGAAAAAGGGCAGACAAAAATACGTACAGAAAAACAACAAACATTGTGCCGGAAGTACAGGGTGACTATAAAGTGCAGTTGCCATGCGAAGCAGGCGCTGGCGAAAAGCAACGATGGTGGCACCCTGTCGTTGTTGTTGTTATTTTGACGTTTTAAGAAGAAGGAGGCGGAGGTTTCTGATCCGCACGGCAAGAAGGGACGAAAATCAACCATCCGTCACTGATGAATTGGAATGGGGAACTCGAACCTGCCCATAAAAA
Organism: Anopheles culicifacies; assembly: GCA_000473375.1. Taxonomy (NCBI): domain Eukaryota; kingdom Metazoa; phylum Arthropoda; class Insecta; order Diptera; family Culicidae; genus Anopheles; species Anopheles culicifacies. Next base: position 2,040 of record KI424992.1, on the reverse strand, counting down.
CCGCACATGAGTGGTCACCGATGTGTGTATCAATATTCCCGGCATGTGGTTAAATTCGGCAAGCAGAGAGATACGCAAAAGAATGACATTCAATGCCGGAACATTTTTGCGGCGTACGTGGTGCGTATGCGTGGAGAGGCGGCGGTGTGCACAGGAATGACGTCTACCTGTGGGGATCGGGCGGAGAAACGGGGTGGAAGGGAATAATCTGAGCAGCAAGTTATTTCCTACGTGGGTTCACCACAATCTTGCTGGATGCGGAGAAGAAAGAAGATCATACGAAACACATTCAATTACTAGCATCGCTAGTTCCTTTGGCCATCGCCATTTGACCGCACACGAGAAGAAGGAAAACATCGTGGCAAAACCTATTGCGTGTTAAATTTGGCGATTCGACGATGATGACGATGATGATGATGATGGTGGTGATGTTCGAACAGGTCACACACCATCTCATGCCGCACTAACACACTCCAAACCGGTGTGTGATGGTGGTGTGTTCTCGCAAACGCGACACTGGTATGCGTATGTACGGCGCAGCGAACGTCGAACCGAGTCGCACAGGGGGCTGCTGTGTTTTGTGTTTGTAAACTCGCGTAACTCTCTCCCATCCGCCACATGTAACGTTTACCCCCTTCACCATTCAACGGATCGTACCATATCTATCCCTCCTCTCCCCCATTTCTCCTCATTCTTCCCATTTACATTCTACACACCACACCGTGTCCCATCTTCCTTGCCGTTTCGTTCGACATTTTTCTTTCACAAAAACACTCAACCATGGATGAGGTGGGCAGGGGTTGGGCAGCGGTGCAATGTGAACGCAGCTGCATTTACAGTGTGTGTGTAGTTCACGATCGTACATACAAACGCACACACGTATGTACGACAACGGTCTGTTGACGTTGACTACGCACCCTACCGTGTATTGTACACACAGTACCACACACACACACACTCAATCGAAGGCAGATGTTGTGTGCCTGTATAAACACACACACCACTACACTGACAAAGAAGAGCTAGTAGCCAAAGATGCGTGAAGCGAAGGAAACGGTGAACGGAACAAGGGTGTTGAGGAGAGAAAGAGAAAACACCAACACACAAGAATGGGCGGAAAAGAGATCGAGCGTGAAAAACAGGCCATATACCAAATACAAAAAAGTGCATACGTGCGCACCGAAACGCAATTCTAGTCAACGGTTTCGGGTGTTTTTCTTTTTTTTTTCACTGATGGTGTTTTCTACCTTCAGAAGGAAAAAATTGTCCCTTTTTCCGATGCTGATGCGATCCTTCGGTTTTTCGATCGGCCAAGCGCGTTCACCAGAGGCACAAACCGTGGGGCGATGGTGTGATAATTTTGGTTCTCTTGTCGCGGATGGTCTGCGAACAAACACCATCATTCAGCGATATTCACACAGCCTCTCGCTATCGAGCTGAATCACTATTTTATCCGATGGCAATTAATGAAAGGATTCCTTTTTTTAAACCTTTCCAAGGGTTCGTGTTTGTCAATAAAACTCCTCCAAATCCATCGACATCAGCTCTCTTTTTATGACAAATTCATGTACATACTTGCCACTGCAAGTACATTTATTCTTCCATGTTCTGCAACAAGTAGCTTTGTAAACAACAGTTTGTACTTCGATTGAAGGAATTAAGCTGTAAAATGGAAGCAGTTGTTTTACGATCGAAGCCAAGAGATCCATCTCTTCATTGCTTACTATTTTCCGTATAGTAATATCATGTTCATGTTTAGATTTTGCATGCAAAGCCGGGTCCTGGCCTGGCTAGCCACCCCCAAAGCAAGAGGTGAGGAGTTTGGCCTGCGGATGGGCGAACGATGGAAATATATTCCAGAATGTCGTTCGAAAGTCGAATACAAATCAAGTGGCCAACTGGGACTGCCTGCCGCGGCGCTATGCCGTAAAAAAACATGTTCTTTCCGCTCTACAGCACGACAAGCATGAAGATGCAATAGTGTGCGTGTTTGAACAGCATCGTATCTCCCTCTTTCTCTTCCCCTTTCTCTCTCTCTCT
>AXCM01008933.1:0-11108 GCA_000473375.1 Anopheles culicifacies | reverse complement strand
AAGAGAGGCATCCCAATCCATCAGAATATCTCTTATGATCCTTCGGATGGATACTGATTCCGTTATTCTAGTAAAATATCTTCAAACAATCCACCCACTTCCCATTTGGGTAAATATTTACCAACAATAAACGGATGCTCTAACCGCTCTTGGAAATATCCCATCAGCAGCCATCGTCAGCTAGAGAGTTCGACAAGCTATCGATTAGTTTCACCGGCAGCAAACACACGTACGGTTCGTATCTGCCTTATCATTCTACAACAAGTGCATTCGTTTTTCATCTTTCGATATGAAATTTAGGCCGGAGCTATCGAATCGAGTCCTCAGGCTCATCCAGGAAACCCGAGAGTGGCTTCTTTCCATCAGAACGATGACTAATTGGATAATTTACACCTACATATGACCCGGGTTTAAGTGTAAAGGGAAGCCGAATGTTTGTTCCCACTCTCGTACCATCCATGTCGAATGTTGGTTTCGAGGTTGATTGAATGATTGGCAATTAGTGTCTGTTGGAGTGGTGCTGAATGTCAGACTTTTGTGTTCCGATCGTCTTTTTCGCCCAGCTGTCAGTTATATTGTCTATGCTGATCCGTACTATTTATATCATGTGAGATGCTCTAGAGTTCGGGACGCTGATTGGTTTCATTTTTTTTTTTAAGCATGATGTTGTCCTATTTTCTAAGAATGGAAAGTATTTTTTGATTTGTTGCATAAATAATTAAATGCTATAATTTCGCCCAAGTGTTCCAGGTAATTCCTTGATGATTACTTGGAGGATTCTATTAATATTTCAAGGATCAGTAATTCTTCGTGATATTTCAAATTGAAGAACCACTCGCCCATTGCGCAATGCTCAATTTTATAAATCAAACGGCGATAATCACAATAATGGCCGCCCATTAAGTATTGAAAAGCCTTTAAATATTCAAAATGGTTCCACAATGATTAAACTAATTCGTTTCCAAAGCAAACGGCGTAGAAAGGCGACCAGTCGGTATCGGTATGTTTCCCGTACTCGGACGCATTTACGACCATGAGCATGTTGGTGAATGTTGGCTTTGCCTTTTGCCATCGAACCAGTGAAAGTCCATCGAAACGGAACGTTCGGGTCTCGCAAATTCATTAATTCGTGCTACGGTTTCGGTCAGTTCCCGGTCCGACACTCAGGTTCAGGTGCGTTCCAGCATGCGGTGGTTTCCGTGCTGTACCGGTCCAGCTTCCGAAACCGGCTTTACCAGCCGGTACAAGCGCGTGCTGGTACAAAATTGATTCGACATAAAATAAATGTCGCCCCATTATGCTTGTCATTTTTCGCGCACATGTTCCTGTCGGCAAAATATTTGCATTGTTTGTGCGCCGTTGCAGTCGGGAACTGGTGCGACAAAGATGTGCATGTGAGTGTGTCGCGGGGAAATACTGACCTCACCTCGGACGATTGATGTTATAGTCCGCTGAACTTGATGGCCGCTAATTATATAGAATTAGAGTTTATGCTAATCCAGCGCCCGACATGGATCCGCTTTCGGGCGTTCCCTTTTAGACAACACACCGTTGCAGGGAGGATGCGCGTGTGTGCGCACAGGTATTGCCGAACGATGGCCACAGGCATTTTCGCCACCGTAATGGTACAAGTGCCCCGAAAGCGCTTGTACAAGATGGTGCGATTAATCGCTGCAGTGGTTTTGGTTCATTTCGTGCCAAATCGATGCACACGATCGATTTTTGGTTTGGAAGCGCCGTGCATATGTTGGTTCGAAGCGATCCGGATCGTTTTCGCGCAACCTAACCACCCCCTTTTTGATGGGTGTTTTTTTGGGATTCAAATTGAATATTTAACAAGCACTCTGTAAGAGCATAGAATTTAAATAATAATTATTGGAAAATATTCTTTCAGTTACTTTTAACAATTTAGGAAGTTGTTTTTATATTTAATGTATTTAGCAAGATCCGCCCAATCTGAAGGAACTATTCCCATTGAAAGCTCCATGTTTTATTCGCTCATATTCTTAATATTTTAAATTGCCTTCTGATTGTGTTCCAATTCCAACCTGATCTCATGCATCTTAAGTTTTATTTCTTACACAAAACTGTACTCGGATTATACAATTTCTCATGTGCTATTTGTTGTGTGCCCAAAAAAACAAAAAAGCAATTGAAACGTACAACAAAAAAAAGATAATCTCTAACTCCGACTCCTCCAACAGAAACATAATCCCAAAATGGCTTTTTACCGACCCTCCCTGGAAAACAAAAACAAAAAAAACTACCTTGCCAGGCAGGTTACTGCACCCAAACAAAAGCACAACGGACAGCACCAGGCCCGATAAGCCATTGATCCTTGTTACGATAAATCCTTGACCTTTTGGGCTGGTTCACCAACTGGTGTCCGAATGAACGTGAAGCCATTCACAAAAGGCACCCGCACTCCCCGAACGACCTGGGGGGGCGAGGGGGTGCCTGGGGTCTAGAAAGAGGTCAGAAATCATTCCGAGGTAAAATCTTCCGGAACCGAACCTTAACCTCGGTGGGGAAACAACACAACAGTTTCGCCGGCCTTAAAAGCTCGTCCAAATCGGGTTGCTTCTCCACACAGATGGTCGTGTGGGAGTTTAGTGGTTTGGGTGGGAGTGGGCGGTGGAAAGAAGATTGGAAAATTTGCCTATCACACCACACACCGGCCAAACGACGGAGAACAACGGGGCACACCGGGGAGGGAATGAAAAATTTGTCGAAATTATTTGCACCGCAACATACGCCGACCGGGGTTCCCTGGTTCCCAGAATCCCTTGCCGTCGTTTGTTGTTTGATGCCGGGTAAAGAGTGTCCCGGGACGGTTTTCTTACTTTTTCCGAGGCCTTTCCGAAGCCGGATGGGGTGCAGATGGGGAAACTTGGGCGAAGTGAAATTATGGCAAATATTTTACGTCTCAACCCCCTGGATCTGGGCAGGGAGTAAGCCCCCTTGGGAGTAAGTCCCGTACGGAGGCAAAACGAGATTTTTGCCAGGTTTTTGAAGCATTCGCATAAATCACGGCAGGCGAAAGGAAATAAAATAACATGATTGGGACAGATCCAGAGCACGGAAATGCCCTGACGGTCTCCCGTTACTCCGGTTATCTTGTGTGCGACATTGTGTAGTTGGAAAGTTACAAGTAGCGCACGGAAATGTACACATGTGAGCGTGTTTCTTGGGATTCGTTTTCCCGCCTGAACGATTGTGTAATGCCAAATGTGTTCGATAGATCGAATTGGTGCGATTTTGGGTCGTGAAGCTGCAAAATCCCCTGCAACTATGAAACAACTTACGATAAACCATCGTCCCTTGTTGTCCCTTGTTGTCTCTTGTTGTCTGGGTGAAGCGAGAGGAAAAGGAAAAGAGGGTGAGAAGGAGCAGGAACTATCGAAAGGGGTTCTGATTTATGCGAAACCCAGTACAGGATTGGAGTGATCGGAAGTGCTGCTAGTACGAGAGTATTTACATATGAGCTTTGATTACGATTCGTTCCCCGTAGGGAGCAACGCGAACCTTTGTTCCCACACATCCAAGAATCCAGAACGATACAAAACTGTAAACTTGGCTGCCATAGCCGGGAAGCGCACCCGAGGACAATTCCTTGCGGAGATAATCTCCCAACGAGCGGAAAGCGAAATGTTCAAGATTCCCTTTGCCAGCTTCGCCTTTGAACTTCCATCGCAAGCGCTGAAGATAACGATAAGAAATTCGACAAACAAACGTTTGTCTTGTGGAAACGACCTCAGTGAACGGGCCGATGATTGTGCGCGATGTCACCAGTATGGAGGGGACAACATGGCACGACGAGCAGACAGGCACGTGATGCTGTGACCGGTCGCACCGACACCGAGCGGGTGCACACCTTATGGTCGTTGCAGCAAGCCGGAAAAGCTGTTGGGTTCGTGTGCTTTTCATCATGGAAGGATTGTTTTCGCCAGCTGATTTGCGGCAAGGCGGTGGATGGAAAATTGAAGAGAAGGGAAAAGTTTTTCGCCAGTAGCTGCTTTTCCACAATTCGATGGCAGGTGGAACAATCTGGCACACGGAATACGCGCCGACCGACTGAACTGGAAAACCCGGGGCACGATTTGTAGTTTATCACGATGCAATTTTCCTTTTGCAATTGTGTAGGAGGATGCATTGAGGGAAAAGTCATGCTACTAGTAGCAAAACATAGCAACTACTTCTTTATTGAAGGTAGAATTGATTTTCTTGAGAAGTTACTTTAACTGCCTTTCACATGGTTAATTGAATGTTTACTAATTTATTACGTCAAAATCTTTGGATAATTTAGAAACAATTTGTTAAAAATAAAAGTTAATTAAATTAAAATATAAATGGTCACCACTATGCAAAAAAAAAACACAAACAAAATTAAAACTATATAAAATGAAAAAAGAAAAAAAACTAAATTAAAGAAATGATAAAATAAATCAAAAAGTAGATAAAAAATATCCAATATAAATGACAAATTATAAAAAAGAGGTAAAACTGAAAAAATAACAAAAAATATTACTCAAATCCTTACAAATATTATGGCCAAAAATATTATTAAAGAAAAATTTGCATAGAATGCCCTTTCAACTATTTATTAGACAAATCGAACTCGAGCTTAGAAACTCAGTTGAAATGAGAGAAAATCTTTAGAATAATTCAAAAATTAAAGTTATTTTAAACATAGCACATTTATAGTGAACAGTCGATCTACTCCATCAAAATTTATAAAACAACAAATTCACAACACATCCTTCCAATATAAAGCTTGTCGGAAAATACACACAGAGTGGAGGAAAGTTGGTAGCGCAAGCAAAATAAAACCACCCCTTCCCTGTGTATGTTTCACCAAGGACTGTTCGCACTTACCGGGTAACACCTGCGACTGCTCATTACTGTCGCAATCGAACCCAATCGCAAAGCACGTGCTCATTATTCATTCATCAAATTTGTTCACTGTGTTTCACCGAGCATAGCCCGGCAGTGGCAAAAACCAACCCCAAACACACAAACATCCCACCATCCATTTGCGTACCGGATATTGGAAATACGCTATCCCGTGCTTGCGCAAAAAGGTTGAACCGAGCACCGGTGTGACGGTTTTGTGACACCCGGGCACCAGGAGAAACCCGCCCGGTACCCGGAGGTCAATCACAATATCCTGCAGCCATGTTATGGGTGCCTGATGCAGTAAATGTTGTTCCGCTCCAATAAGTCCCCACAGTAGCCGGGTACAAATCAGCAGCCAAACATTAGTCGCAAAGCAGTGCAGTGCAGCAAACGGTGCTGACCCGGAACGTAAACCGGCCGGGATGTAGAACTGGTGTGCCGATTTATATGTATATATATTGGTGTGGTCTAATTAATGTTACTGATTTAAGCGCCACCGAGTACGGCGTTCGATTGGAACTGAATTAGTGAGCTGGTTTTGCTTTTGGCGTGAGCTCCAGAGGGAGTAGGGGAGAGTAAAGCTAAAATTGAAATAATGTTCGGTGTCTAATAGTTCCCTGTTTTCGTTGTTTTTACTCGAATTTCAGAACGTACGGAGAAACCGAGTGCGGTCGCTACCGTGTTCCAGCGACGATCCGGTACGGTACGCAGGAGCTTTAGTGACAGATCTTCCCCGACCAAGACGAATGGGTACGAGGGACGTGAGACAAACGGAGATCAGTTCAACGATACGATGGCATTGCGCGTGAGAACACTGCGAACGGATTCCCGTACTGCTTTTGAAGATGAAACCGCTTCTTCAACTTCATCGTCCTCTTCGTCGGAATCTTCAATTGGATCCGTTGCCTCCCTGCTACTGGCTGTTGGACAGGGTAGTAAAGCACGTCCCAAACTGCCACCACCTCCTCCACCACCGTTCTCTTCTTCGAGTGGAGGCAAAACACCAACATCACCGGCAAGTGCATCACCTCCACTCGCAAACGGATCACGAACACACGCCCCAAGCAACCACAATGTGTACGAGGATTTTTGCTTCGGCCTGATGGCGGGCGTCAGGCGTTCGAGCAGTGATCGGAGCAGTTCCACCTCGACCTCTTCCCGTACGGTGGTGCAGGTACTGGCCAGCTCGTCATCTTCGTCACCCATTTCTTCCAGTGCGGCCATCCATCGGCTCGAGATTCGCCATGATCCGGAGCCGGAGGAGGAACACTACCAGAAGAAAACGTCCATCATGATAACGGGTGACGATTGCTACTCGACGGTGAATGTAGATGGCGCTAGTGATACTCCGATCTATCAATCGTCCGTGGTAGTAAACGATGGGAGCGTGTTGTCCTCACCGACGAACGAGATACGGCAGACAGCATCCAATACGATCACGATTAGTGTAAGCTCTCCGACATCTACCCTGGAGAGTCGGGGAAGCAAATCTTCCAGTCGTTCGGAATCGCTCAAGATGGAGAGTTCTGCAAAGGAGAATGAGACGACAGCGAAGAACAACGAGAAGAACAGTGAACAGACTGCGAATGGAACGGTGATTTCGATGGGTGGAGGTGAAGGCGATGTCACGACACTCACAACCGGAACGTCCATCATTCCTATCGGGGGAAGTAGCGTTACTGGCAGCAATGGTCGTACATTGATCAATCTGGATTTTAGTGAGCAGAGTAGGACACCGGACATCACTGTGCCCTCACAGCCTATCACGACGCCCGAGAATGTCATACCAATCGCACAAGTTCCTAGTGAAAGCAATGACTCCAAAGATCCATCGAAGGTTTGTGAAGCTGTAGAGCACGATCAGCAACAGCAGCAGCAGGTGGTAGTGAAACAATGCTTGGTAGACCTCACACCGACACCGGTTGTAATGCGGCGTGCGATAAAGCCAAGTTCCGAACCGGCAGCCTCCGGTAGTCTGCAAGCGAAGGTATGCCGGAACAGCTTCATCGCCAAGCTGCTGGAGGATCCCTCCCTGAGCCAGCTGTCCGAAGGGTTGGACTATGATCTGATCGCGAAACTGATCGAAAACTCACTGCTCCGACTGAAGGAATCACGCAACGGGCTGGACATGAGCGGTACCAAAGACGAAGACGACGTGTCGAAGATGATCGAACAGTCGCTGCTGAAGATACAGGAGGAGCGTAGCAAGTTGGCGGCTGGTACGACCACCATCGGTACGCCGTTACACTCACCTTCGTCGGGTAAGCTGACGGAGATCCAGAATGGAAGTAAGCGGAGTAGCGTCAGCTCGGGGAATAGCTACGGTTCGGCAGCTGCGTACGAGCTGATGGAGTTCGATCAGTTGGGTGATTTGAGTGATTGCTATCAAAGCTGCAGCAGTGATTTGACGGTAGACGACGATGCGAACTCATCCCGCAGCAAGTTCTACCAGATGCTGGTGGATGCGACTCTGTCGGAGATTGAAATCAACACGACGAATGATGATGATGATCATCACTACGAGTCGATCCGGTTGAATGGTGATCCGATCTACGAGGAGATCAATGATATACCGCCGCCCTTGCCTTTGACTTCGCCACCGATCGATGATGTCGATCTGGAGAAGCAACGTAACGCACGGTCCATCTTCGAAGGTGCCTCGAAGTATGATATCCTCTCGTACCTGGTGGACGCGAAAGAGCGTGGCATCGTGCAGGAAGATGGTACGTACGGGTTCCAGTTTGGGAATGCGGGTGACATCATACTGGAGGAGGAAGAATCCGAACCCATCACCGAGCTGCGACATCATCAGCGACAGATATCGGACATTAGCAGTCGTCTGAGTCATCTTTCGGGCATTAGTGATTCCAGTGAGGATACATCCCTCTCGACGTCGGCCACGATCAGCAATGGGCGGAGCAGCAAAGCGTCGGCCGAGATCGAACGCAACGATTCGGGTGTTGGATCGGAGACGAGCAAAACGTCGCGTAGTCGGTGGCAAAATCCAGCATCTGCCTCGCTGCTGACCAAGATTACACCGATCCATCTGTGTGAAGATTGTGACGGTCCGGTCGAGACGCAGGTCACCGAGTCGGGTGTCATGTACGCACCGCTCGTGTGTCGCAAGTGCGGCAAGAAGCGCGCCGAGCGGAAGGAGATCATCACCGAGATCGTCGAAACGGAGGAAAAGTACGGGCGGGATCTGCAGATCATACTCGAGGAGTTCTACCAGCCGATGCTGGTAGCCGGGCTGCTCAACCAGGATCAGCTCTCTGCAATCTTTTTGAACGTGGAAGAACTGCTGGAGAACAATCAGTTCTTGGCCGAGCGGATGCGCGATGCGCTCGACATTGCCAACGAGCAGGGCGACGACGACCTGCTGACGGTGAACATCGGCAAGATCTTCCTGGAGGCGGCCCCGATGCTGCACGCATTCGAGAGCTACTGCGTGCGGCAGGGTGCGGCCAGCCTGCTGCTAGCGAACCTCGAGAAGGAGAAAGAACTGTTGCGAATATTCCTGCGCGTCTCCCAGATGGAAAATGCCGTACTGCGGCGAATGAATCTCAACTCGTTCCTTATGGTAAGCTTGGTGTCCGGCGCGTAACGAACAATCGTAACCTACCGTTTCTTCCATATTTATTTTTAGGTCCCGGTGCAACGCGTCACCAAGTATCCGTTGCTGTTGGCCCGCCTTTACAAGGTAACTCCGGCCCATCTGGAGGGCAAAGAGCTGCTGAAACAGTCGCAGGAAAAGATCGAACTGCATCTGAACCACATGAACCGGGAGGCGAAGGACGTGCCGACCAAACTGTGGCGTCGCATCTCCTCCTCCAGTCCGGGCCGGCGGTTGTCCTGCGAGCTGGACATGATAAACATCAAGCTGCGCAAGATGGCAGTGGATGTGTTGGAGTGGAATCACGAGGAGGTCCGGTTCGCTATCGAGGGCCGGTTGCTCTTTACGCAGCCGAACGATGGCAACTGGAAGAAGAGTCGCACGATCAAGCTGACCTCGATTAATGCTCTTCTGGTGACCAATGGCAAGGTAAGAAGATGAGTGAGATTCTCTAATGTGATTTGGTCTTTTTTTATTACGAACGGTTTGCTTGTAAAGTTCCAAATTAAGGGTTAATGACCACAAACAACTTCTTGAAAACGGTTAAGGTAACGAATAATTATAGCACCCCAGGAAAATAGACAGACATTTATGCTCGTGCTGTGGAAAATTAAGGGTTGTCCTTAATGAAGATTTGTCGCCATGTCATGGAAAGCAGGTGCGGCTTCCGGGAACCACCTAAGCTGCTGTGGAATCTTAAATTTTCATTCTCACTGCACGAGCGTCCCAAAAGTGGCCGCCCACAAATCACGATGAAATGCAAAAAAATAGGGGACACTCTGTCCTTGCGATGTTCCCACTCACTTATGACCGTTTCTATTCCAGCCCACGGCTAGCTACAAGGCGGACCGGGCCCTGTCGGAAACGCTCAGCTTTCCCCGGCATACGGGCATCCGCGAGGCATCGTTGCTGCTGGTACGCGAAAAGGGTGGCCGGTATACGCTGCTACGCGAGCCACTGTTCCTTGACCGGTGCATCGTCTGCTCCGAGCACGACTGGGAGGACTATTTCGAGGTGCAGGAGATCCTCTCGAAGGAGTCCTTCATATTCAAGGTACGTTAGCGAGCTGCTCCCCGATAGCGCATCAATCAATATCGCGGTACGGGGCGGAGTGTCACACATACTGAAACTATTTTTCTTCCCCATTCCCACATCTACACAGGCTGAGGACGGTACGAAAACGAAGCAGTGGTACGCCCAGCTGCAGTACCATTCGCAGGGTATGGGCACCTGGCGTAAGCGTCGAAATGCGCTCGCCAACATCATGATTAATGGCATGATGACACGAACGTAGGAAGCGGAAACGATGACTCCCCCGTTCGACTTCCAAAACCCCCACCCACTAACCCGTGCCAACCCCACTAGGATCTGTTTGTGTGTGTGTGTATGTGTGAGTATGAAATTGTGCGATTTGTGTTATGTTTGTGTTCTAGGGGGCCACCCGAACCCCGTGTGCGAAGGTAGAAAGGAATTTGTACAGACATTTTGGCCAGCAAGCAGAAGTGGCAGCAACACTTTGTCCACCGTGACAAGGACGTTTCGGGTTGCATAAAACCGAACAACGGTGGTAGATATTTGTTTGGGTTCCCAACATCAGCGCACTGTACAGCTGGAGCTATTTATTCGATTAACGTTTGCAAAACAAGTTCTGTTTTTCTTTTAAGTCACCCCACTTGTCGCGTTCGCTTCGAAGGGTGGCATTTAAAAAGTAAAATACAAACAAACAACCACTTCCCTTTTGTTCTCGTTCCTTGTTTTGTTCGTTTCCATTTATCTTCTCAAGTAAGCCCATAACGGTTGCGAATGGAAGCGATTGTTCCTCTACCCTATCGATTACAAAGCTTGAGCTTTTGGTTTTCACTTTTATTGATAAAAATAAAGCGAGCCTGTTTGTAAGTTTTGTGTTTCCCTTTTTCGCCTTCTCTCACTAGAACATAAAGTAGATGAAAGCACAATGTAAAACGATTGTAAGTAGCAGAGAGAAGAAAAAACATACAAAACGCACTAGAATAAATGATAAGTAAAAAGGTAGGCAGTTTGTAGAAGAAAAATTGTAATACAAGCAAATAGAAGCATAGCGGGAAAATGAGAAACAAGTGAAAAGCACAATGTGAACAAAGTATGCAAATAATTAATTTATCTTGCTTAGTGTGAAATGTAGAAATGCTGCAAGTTAGGAAAAAAGAAGGAAACTGATCACGCGCTTGTTGAATGCTTTTCCGTTTGGAGATAAAGAAGAAAAAAAATAAGATGGAAAGAAAAACAACAAAACGGGTCGTGGCAAAGAAGATAATCCTTTTAGAAGAAGGAGAAGAAAAAAAACACGCGCACACACAAACAGGCAAATGATAAATGAAACATATAAAATTAAAAGAACGAAATAAAAGGAAGGGAAAAAAGCTTACATTTAACAACACAAGCAAAACAAAAGCATAGCAAAACAATAATAGAAACTAATAGAGATAAATGCTATTAAGAAGAACAAAACGTGTAAGGAGAAGAGAAAAAAGAGGATAAAAAAAATCGAAAGCGTTTTGTTCCATTCTGTTCTAGCTAGCTAGCTAGTTGGTGTGTTAAGACAGAGACACTAAAAGTCGGC
>AXCM01008932.1:0-12660 GCA_000473375.1 Anopheles culicifacies | reverse complement strand
ACAAGAGCAGGAGGGAAGAAGAAGCGGACAGCATCCGATCGGGACCACTGCAAACCTCATTCGCAATGTGGTGAAGTAATTAAGAGCATTTGATACATATGCTGCTGTTAATGTCGTTAATATCCTACAGCTTGCAACCGACTACTCAGAATGAGATGATCTCAACACCGTATGGCCCTTTTGGTGGAGCTAGTAATTATTTAATTTAAATGCAGTATCATAGACCATGGGCGGAAGCATTTCTTTGGATGTTGCAAATAGCACGTGCTACATATGGATAGCGACACGTGCTTTCCATTCAAAAAAACAAAACTTCAAAGTTCACAATGGCGTTGCCTTTTCTGTTTATCTTTAAGTTGCAAAATTGTTATGGGTCAGCAAAAACAAAGACACACTTTTTACTGCGTATCTCTCGGAAGTTCCATCTTGGGAAGCCACTTCCACATAGCGAACGCAGCAAGAGCAAGATTAAAGTAATATCTGGTGAAGAAATGCTTCCGCTCTCGCGACGTTCGGGCCGTGGTACGATAGCATCTCTCCAACGTTAGCAGCACATCGCATTGCTCGGCGGAAGGAGGAAGCCTTCAGCAGACAGCGCCATTGCTACCAAATGCCGGCAGCTGTTATTCCTCTTACGCAAGCAACGGCGGTTATCGACATGTTGTGCTTTGATTTAGAGTTAGAACGTAGCACAGACACTGTGGGCGAGAGAATGAGGAGAAAGAAGGACAACACATAACCACAACCGAAGCCACCGTTTCCGTTTGTCCCAAATCAAGCGCAGAAGGAGTTGTGCAGTCCTCGAAAAACAAAAAAGAATTAAAAGAAAAACATACTTATCGGTGGAGTGGGTAAGTGAGAGAGAAGGAAAGTTACAAACATTTTTATTAACACAGAACAGACCGTTTTCGTTACATTGGAAGATTGTGTTACAATGCGTCTTTCCATAAATAGATGAAATGAGTAAATAGGGTATGTTTCGTTTTGTTTTGTACACCAATTCTTAAATGGTCAGTTTTAATGGAAGAAAGAATAGGGATTCGTACGGTGAAATGTACGTATGCTAGGCGAATATCACGCCGACACACAGCGTGCCACTCCGTACCGTATCCCACATATAATGATTATAATGAGCATTCTTAATCTCTACAAAACCTACATTACTAAATCAACCGCGTTTGGATATGTGCGGTTGCGCAAAACGGTCCCACACCAAACCAGTAGACAGCATTCTCATACTGTGATGTGCTGCTAGCGAGTAAGACCGTAACGCTTCTAGTTATAAAGTTGACCACAACTCGCTCGATACACGGTCGCGTTGCGCCATTGGGCTAGGGTAAATGTCGAAAGGATGATGAGGGTTGATTGTGTTTGTACAATGCAATACAACCGCTTCCTTAAAACTAAGTTGCTACCCTGCTAAGCTTATCAATTACGATTATCTCTAATCTATAAAACACCCCTGCCTGTTAGATGCCTTATTTAGTACATTATAAGCATACTTTCGCATGTACGTCAGCTGTCCAATTGCTTTTTGGGGGCTCCCGCTACTGTAGACAGAGTGTTAATCTTAGCGGTGTTTGTTGGGATATGTGCGGTGTATAAAAATGTCCCACGCCAACCAGTGGGCAATATTCGCATGTGTAAAAATAGACCTAAATTGCTTAAAGCTACTTAGTAAACATATTGACCACAATTCGCTCGATACACGAACGTGTGCGCAATTGGACAAGCGTAAGTTTCGAAAGGATGAAGTAGGTTGATTGTGTTTATACAATGCAATACAACCGTGTCCTTAATACTACTTGCTACCCTGTTAAGCTTTATCATTACTTAGCGCTCTATCTCTACCCATAAAATGCGCTGCTACCCTCGTCAATCGGACGCCTGTTAGATGCCTTAGTTAGTACATTCTACATACATACATTCGCATGTACATCAGCTCTCGAAATTGCTTCTTGGGACTTCCCGCTTCTGCAGCACATGAGTGTTAACCTTAGCGGTGTATGTTAAGCAAACAAAGAAAGAACATATATAAGTAGTACGCATGAACTTAAGCTACGTGAAATGCATAATCCGCTCAGTGGCGGAATGTGATGCATTCGGTAATATAGTGATGGACAAGGCAGAGCAACGGTAGTCCAAGCCCGATTCATATATTGGTTGATTCTATGGCTGCATTATCGAGCGGTCCCATACCGTCACCGTAGTCCAGCTCGTCCTCGGGCGCGAAGTCGTCCAGATCGTGCTCCTTGTTCTCCGGACAGTCACGACAGCGCGACTCATTGATGCCGTAGTTTAGACAGTACTGACCGATGCATTCGCAACAACCATCATGGAACCAGCTAGCATTGGAGAAGGATCACAAGATAAGATCGCGCTCTACTGCGATGAAGAAGTATCGCTTTTCCATACGTACCGATAGCTGCTGGCACCCATCGTACGGCAGCTTTCCTTGCACTTATTCCAGGACATACACTGCGCCTGGTACGCTACCGTACAGTTGACTGTGATTTTATTGGGATCCTCATACTTCTGCTTCAAATCCATATCGGTAGAGTCTGTGAGAAAAAAAACGAATTCCATTACTACTTGATCCTAATGCTCGCCATGGTGGAAGATATTCAACTTACGGACAACGTATTTGGTGGCACCGTCACCCTTCGGTCCATACAGCGCCGCATCGATATCGATCGGGAACGAGATCACCTTCCAGCGGCCCTGCGCATCCTGCTCGGATGTGATCACATCGTACAGGTTCGGGAAACCCTCCAGATCTTCAATGTGCGATTGCTTCGACAGCTCGTTGGACGTTTCGTTCGGTTTCGGGCACATCTCCAGGCAGCTGCAGCATTCCGTGTACAGATAGCTGAGACATTCCGCACACTCCTTGCAGCAGGTGCAGCTCTTCATGTCGCATTTGCAGCTTTGCGTCAGCATGCACTTGGACACGATGCTGGCACACACCATCTCGTTGCAGCTGGCCGCGAGCTGGACGCAGGTGAGCAGAACCAGAATGGACCCAACCAGCAGCGCAAAAGTTTTGGGTACCCATTCCCCCTTCTGCCTGTCCCGGTCCATACTGTCGATGGTAAGACAGACGGCAATTTCCGTCCTTTGTTGTTGTGTTTGTTTTTCCGGTGTACGTGAAACCTAAAATGGAGGGAAACAAATACGATAATTTACAGTTACAATTTCCTTCCATTTTTTACTGTATGACTTTGTTCAAATGTAGCCAATAACATCGCTGTCTTAACGAGTACTATTTTACACTGACAGAAGAAGCGTCCCGCTCTCGGCTGGTACAATTCCAGAAATAGAAACCCCGCGTTTGGAGAAAAAGCAACAAAACAACCCATCAGGTACTTCCAGATGGTTTGCTTACGGAAACCACACCTTCGGTTGCCGTCTTTCATGATTCATGCGTGTTCGAGACGCAATTGCTGCTGTGATGGAAGGAAATTCCATCAACGTCCGTTTTATTGCCGTTCGGTTCGTGGAATCCGAGCGCTAGAGCGGTTTCGAGAAGCCATCTCCATTCCAGGAACAGCTTATCGATGAGGTGTTGCAGGTCAAAAGATGCTATGATTGAGGAAACGCATGATCGGTGTGGATCAGTGAAAATCTTTGCGGCACGGCGGTTCAGCTGTAGGCTGTGTGTCATCTTGGCTACCTCCCATACTTTCAAGTTAATTAATATGTAAACAAAATCGACTCCACACAGCTAGACACTGCTCGCGGTTGATCGGCGTGATGTTGATTGTGTGCATTGCGATCCCCTTCCCTGGTGGTGCCCTGGCTCTAAGTTGCTTGCCGCGAGGTTATGATTGTAGAGGACGTTGTGTACACCATGTAAGCGTGATGGTAGGGAAAGGAAATGCAAAACCTGTTTCGCTGATTTGAATGTTTTCTTTTCGCCGCGTACGGGTACAGGCGCGACTTCAAGGCCTGTGCTTGCGCTATCGTAAGCCGATATTTCATGACGATTGCGAACCATCTCACAGCTCCGGCTGTGATCGATTCGAAACAATTCGAACGCCCTGCGATCATTCGTTCGCGGGGTGCGTGTGTGTGTCTGTTGGAAAGGGTTTCTGGCTTACGTCCGAATGGTATTTCGATTGATTTGTTCAAGATGCCTTTCTGCCCGCCCCCTCCAAGATCCACCACAATCCGGTAAAGCTTGTTTTAACACAGCTTCAAAAACTCGCCCCGATGCAGGGCTGCGGGGACTTACCCAGTTGGCTTGATCACGATCACACTGCACTGCAGGTGCACGAACTCACGGCAGACAGCAGTCTGCACTCACGCACGCGTCCCCTTTGGCACTGGAAGAATACTGCGCAGCTTCCTTTATTTGCTTCACCGTCAACTCCGGGCACGGCATCGGCCAATATACGCCGTGTGCGCATTCAATACCAAACCGAACTAAACGAGCAACGACACAGCATCCGACGGCGATCATGCCGAAGCAGTCTCACACGCACACACACACACGAAGCGGTATCTGCGTACACACCTACTGAAGCGAAAGTTCTCACGTTCATATTCTCACCATTTGTAACTTTCTCACTGTTCGTGGAACGCCGATTATCCGTGCTTGTTGATCCTCAACATTCCTGAGCAGTACGGATAATCCAACATCCGGATGATTCGTGTTCCGATTTTAAACTCAAGAATAATACGTTATCTTAAAAAATTTCAAACACGAGTAATTCGATTGTTGTAGCGATAAAACAAAGTTATTTCAGTACATAAAATAACTTTTAGCATTCAATAGCCATGAGTGAACGCGCAAACGAAAGGAATAAAATGGAAAATAAATTAAAATTTTATTCCCATATCTTCTCGTCATAACTCCCAGTGTGAATATTATTTCCTGTATTCCACACAGTGAGCTGGTGCTTGCTTGAAATAAATTACCCTAAAGAAAACTAAATCTTAACGAAGGTTCTCAGTGAGCTACAACAGGAACTCAAGTTTTGCTCACAGCACTCACCTTCTCACCGTACTGTTTTTTCGAACAGTTTGTATCACTTGTTGCGCAGTGAGTTATTACAAACAGTGGAATATTCGGTGGTAAAAATGTACACTTTCTTTAAACTGTATAACAGTTTATGTGAACTTTAGTTTATGGAAATATTTCTCAAAAAAAATTTTTTTTAATGTAATTATCAAAAATCACACAAATAATCTCAATTGATGTAATGAAACACTTGGACGTACTTTGCAAAAAGTAATTTCTTGTCTTCTCCTTAGCTGGAGTTGGAGCTTGCAGACATGCTTTGGTAGTCATAACGAACAGACGTATTGCGCGTTCGGGAGTCAACACGTCCGTTAGTTGTGTTTTGAACGCGGTACGAGTAGCAACACCGAAGCCGGTAAGCTCCTGTGTGGGCATGTGAAGATTTGCTACCTGCGTAGAGTGCGTTATTAGTGTACCGTATACCAGGTCGTGTGTGCGTGAAGAAAAGTTTCCAAGGAACACTTTGCGAGTGCACGCACCGTTCCAGGTGGGGAATGTGTTTCGAGTGTCAGGATCCCGCCAGTGGGGTGTGTTGAACGACGAACCTGGCAAAAAAAAAAAACAAGGTGCATTATTGTGAGTGTAGACCTGGAAGTTGGTGCATCGGTCGGAAGGGCAATTGTTAAAACAGATCGTATGTGTGTGATCTTGATCGTGCGTAACGGGGAAACTCGAGAGCAAAGAAGGGAAATACAAAACTAGGGAATATAAAAACCCTCACCTCGGCCGAAAGGTCCGAAAAGAAAGGGGTGTAGCGTTGATTAAGCGGCTACCTACGAGCTCAACCCCAGCGTGTTCAACCGTACAAGCAGAAGTCAGCTGTAACGGAAGGATCGCCAGCCGTGAACGTTGCAGCTTGCACTCAATCGGGGAACCAATTCGCAAGGACGTCGCTACATTAAAGCAAGCAAAACGATTCCCAAAATGCTAGAGGTAAGTGTTTCGATGGATTGTTTTTTGTTGTTTGCGTTTGTTTGTACATGTGTGATCTTGTTTTTATTTTGTTCGTTGGGATTTTTCTAAATAATCAACGTTTTAAAAGGCACTATACAATCGAAAGGAGTGTTTATGCATGCAAACTTATAAGGTTCAATTTGGGGTTCGTCGCTTAGTGTCTTTTAAGTCTTTTGTTTTATTCTTCTCAAAAAAAAAACTTTTGGAGGATTTAAATGCCCATCCAGACAAGCGCCACCCACTAACTATTTGCAGACATTTAAGAGCTAGAGGATTAAAAAAAAAACAAGTAATTGAAACCGCGTGTCTGGCAGGACTTACACAGGCGCGTGCTGTCTTGCGCTCCTGTACTCTCGATGGGAATGGGTGGATGGCCAAAACGCTAGCCAAACCGCTCGGGTGTGGCCAATTAGCGAATCGGTGCTGGTACTTCCCGCACAAAAAAAAAACAAACTGGGTCACAAAGGCACTCCCGGCGTGCGGGGTGGCCACTTGCGCCTTAGCGCTAATTATTTCATTTTCATTCGCTTCCACACGGCTCCCCGCCGTACGGTACGGTTTTGGTACCTTATCTTACCCACACGGACGCCGGGTGGCCGTTGAAAAACGCCGGGCCTTGATCACGAGGAAACGTATACGAACAAATTGTGTCAAAACCAGCGCGGGGTATTGCCTGTGGAAATTGTGATTTGTACGGCGATCAATTTTGTAGAGCCTTTGCAGGCACGTTCTAGGATGTATTGGCATAAAAGCGGGTGTTTAAGGACAACTAGCACTTGAAACAAACAAAAACAAAAAATTGAGAGAAAAAGAAAATAGCTATATTTTATCAACCAAAAGCCTTGGCATGCTTTTATTTAATGGTAGAAAGTTAGGACCCAAAGCACACTAGCACAGAACACGATTATGCACATTTTCTCACATCCTGATGTGCTTCCACGAAGGATCATCTCATTTTAGGGGTGGCTCTCATTGGGATCATTTTAAGACTTTACGATTCTCTTTTGCTTGTGGGTAAATGTTCAACTTTCTGCAGCTGAAGCTACGCTCAACCAGGGAGGTGCTTCACGAACCCTTTATTTCGCATCAATACGTTATTTGGATGAGTTTTGAGCAACGTAATAAATACCACCATACCACCGAAGAAGAAGAAAACAAAAAATGGTGGAAACACGTAACAGAAATAAATTTCTCATTAGGAGAAAAGTGAAAACCATCTGCAACGAGGTGGAGGCTTTACAACCAGTCCAGCATGTGGGTGGTCGTGAGACGAGATACACGATTTAATCATATATAATATATTTGAAAACAAAAAAAAGAAACAGAAGAAAAAGAAAGAAACAAAACAACATACGCACGTGTTTCACCCTTCAACCCTCATACCCGCCCTCCCCCAACCCACGTGCGTTGTGCGTCTTTTCTCTTTACGAAAGGCTGGAGCTTTCTTTTGTGATTTCCACACGGCACCGTACGACGACAGTGGCTGATGGCGATGGTGCGATTGAACTGCTTTTATTTTTGGGTAAGACGAAAAAACAAAAAAAAAAAAACGGAACCAAAGCATCGGACCCGGCAGGTCAATGACACTGCAGCATGATTCGCCAGCATAAAGATGTTGGTGTTTTATGTGTAAAACAAAAACCAAAAAGATGCAGATTTTTTGTTGTATGTATCGCTTTCAAAATTAGTAGCACTCTTGCACAGTGGTCGTTAAACGTTGCACCAAACCCACCAAAGAGAGCGAGAGAGAGAGACAGGGAAAAAAGAAGCTGTACGTACTAATTCCCTCACCGTGAACGTTATGATTTATGTTGGCCGCCCTTTTTTTTGCTGTTGCCCTTTCGCCATAGTGCGCAAGGCTAGGGCACAATAAACCCCACCCTCTGCCGGGGACCGGGGTAATCATATCGAAACCCTTCCAAGAAGTGGATGCTCTAGATTGAGCCACAAAGGTTGATAATGTTTTTTTTTTTGGATGTTGTTGCTGTTGGGTGGGTACGCTGCGGCCATGAACTCCTTTTTTTTTTTTGGGGAGTAATTTTGTTTTGGGTCAACCAAGCAACACTGTTAAGATGCTGCAAGGCAGCGTGTTCTAATAACTTTCGACAGAGGAGGTTTAATAAGTTGAAGAATAAAATGGCAATCCATAAGAGGTCGAGAATGACTCAATGTTTCTTTGCTGTTTCGTCCCATCCTACGGACTTTGGAAGACGGTACGAAAGGGCCTGTAAGCGATGATCGGTGTGGGAAGATGTTGAGGTTAATGCAAATCGACATCATAAAAGAGGTTCCTCAGAATTTGCATATTTTTGCGCAACATTCGATCTGTCAGAATCTTCAAGGAATTGTGAATCATTGGAGCTATGCTATAGATATTGGAGATCTAACACGAAAGTGTCCTAGACTCGCATTGGAGCAGGACTGACTATTGTAGTCAGGGAAGCCAGAAATAGCAGACCAAGACCTCTCGAGGTTGTAGAGTCGTAGACTCGCTAGAGTACGGAGACTGGATTCAGCTCTCAAAGGAAAGCGAAACTCCACCATGATTTGACCTAATTGGTTTCCATATCTTCGTGTGATTCTAGGAGATTCCAATAAAAGTAAATCTACTCACACTGCTCACGAGAAATTTATCGTGCGATGCCACTTTCCATTGACGGTCGTGCATTGGGATACACGCACAGCCTGGGAAAAAAAGCTTCTTATTAGCTTGGTCATACGGGAAGGCAAATGTTCACTTACGCTTCGATTCCTGTACCGATGCTTCCGGAACCGGTTCTTCTTGGCCGGCGCAACCCAACTGGCGGGGAAGTGTGTCACACATCACCAAGGGCAACTGCGAGAGCCAAAGAGGCAAAGAAAGAAGCGCGCAGCAACAACAAAAAAAAGGGAAAGTCCACGACAGCTTAACGGGAAGAAAGGAAAACGAAAAAAAATCTGCAACACACGAGCAGAAAATGTGACAGTTAGAGTCCCTTGTTTTTTTTTTTTTGCCGAAGGGTCCACGCGAGCTGGCTCTCGCCCTATTGCGATGAAGCAAACAGACCTTAATCACGCCGTACGTTGCGATGTTTCGAATTTTAATCTCCTGCTGGTAGTAGTTTCCAAGTGTCCAATAAAAAACCAAACACTCCCTTTTGTAACACCTTCGCCATGTTTGCCAATCGATTTAAAGGGCTACCCTGGTTTTGGGGTGATGTACTGTCTGTCCCACGGTCGTCTAAAGGCATCGTTTGAAAGTATACGAAAAGTGTACTTAAAACACAAAAAAAATACAATTCGATCGCTGGTGAAGGTCGATCTCACGATTTGGGTAGTGACGTTGTGCCCCGATGACTCAGCTCCGATTGTCAGCCAGATCAGGCGGGTTGTCCAAAATAATGAAACAACCCCCTTTCGAAAAACAAAAATAGAGCAACATGAATGAAACGAACTAAAACAGTGGTAGAAATTGGGTTGCTACAATGGGCTGAAAGATTTCCAACAGAAAAAAAGGCAATAACAGTGTTGGAATGAGCAAAACACTGGTGACGATTAGGATCGATGATGATTTGATGAGGAAATTGGAGGTAAGGGAAGTGTTGTGGGTGGTCAATTCCAAAACGGAGGGTGTTTGGTTGGTAAGAAAACCTTGGAAACCTTGGATCGATCACGCGGGCACGCGCAGTTCTGTTGTGAATTCATCTTACTACAGGGGTTTTCTAGTAGCTGTGGACACCATTTTGAATTTTTGTAAAAAAAAAGAGTTCCAAGCAGGTGCGTAGGTGACAGATAAACTTTAATAAATTTATTGTCATCTTAATAAAGTAAATAATCTGTAAGAAATCTGACAGATAACCTGACATCATCCTAATTTAATGATTAAAAAAACCTCCAATTCGGTTTATAAGGTTGCATTGAACGATTGAACGTATTCCTCAAATGGAGAAGCTTAAAAACAGTCATTTAATATTTTTAAATTAACAAAAAAAAAAAAACCGTTTAAATCGGATTAACCGGTGAGTGGTAGATTCGTAGTACCCCGGTTAATCGAGAATTTAGTGTAATAGAGAACTGAGTGGAACGCTTAACGCCCCTGCCGTCAATGGGGTTTGTCTCGAGACATTGCCTAGGCGGTGAAGTAAATGTCATGCGTTGGGGACAACTAAACGCTCGTAATTGAAGCCCACCGTTGTCACCGACACCGAGAGGAGTGGCAGATCCCTTCTAATACGGCACATGATGGGAGGGTTTTTTTCCTTGTAAGGAGTTTTGAGAAGCTTCAGCGGACTTGTGCGTTGGTTGAGGTAGCGGCCACCAGAAGCCGGATCGGTTGTTGCCAACGCACCCGACCCCGGGAAGGAGATGCACCCGGCACCATATATGTCCACGTGCGTCCAAACCAACGCGTGGCGTGTTACATCATCGCAGGTGAAAACGCCCAAATGATGCGTGATCGATCCGCGTGATGGGTTTTGAGTTATCGGATTAATTAAATGTGTTTGAAACTCCGCTTTCGATCGATGCCTAGATGATCAAGCGCTGGACGCAATCTCACCCATAAATAAATTCAATTTCACCCTCCAACGGTACGGCCGTTGGAGGAAAACAAACAACTTCATCGAAAGCAAAGGCGACGAACCCTTTTTTTGTGTGTGTATTATTTCACTCCCCAAAAGGGATGAGTGTCGTGTGTGGCGTTGAGGAGTAAATGGATGAATTTATTTAGTTGCGTTCGTGGCGAATAAGCTGGAGGATGTTTGCATTGCATTAAGCGCATAAGCGTTTGCTGTCTGCGGTAGCGGTTTACCAGCACCGGTTGGTTTGGCGGGTAGGCATTAGTAGGTCAGCTAAGCTACACTGCACAATGAGATCGAACGCAGTGGTTTCCGTGCCGTGGTGGCACAAAGGAACAAGGAATTAGTGAGAACGTGTACGTGCACGAAAACTTAAGTGTTCCTTTAGAAAGATTTGGCTCTTCTTATGATACTGCATCAGCTAGATCTCTTTTGGGAGTAACACAAAACAAGAGGAATATAACAAAGCAAGCATTGTTTTGCTAACAGTTGCCAAAATTTCTGTACTTGTCACCATTAACGCACGCGTGTTTGTTTATTTATCTTTCTTAACGCTTCTTTCGCAAGCAAAGACAATTTCACCTGCACACGTTTGCAGTTTCTTTTCCTGCACAAAAACGTCCGTCGAAGGAAAAATCAACATCCATCAGCACAACCACTACTTCTGCGACAATACGCCAGCAGTACACGCAAGAATGTCGACGGTTTCCTTGTTTTTGCAATGCTAGCAGGAGCTGCATGTTGTTGTTTGCTCGCTTTATTTTCACGCCGTTGTACACTTTCCCTCGGGTAAGCCGGAACCTCCCCGGGGAAAAGGCGCAGGAAAATCGGAAAATGACAAAAACGGTCACCACGGCTGGATGGAAAGTTGGTCCAGTTTTTCCTCACGGGGCCAGTGGACGCACCTTCATCCGGACGTCCGGATGCCAACTGTGATGCGGAGAAGAATGCACAGCAACGTTGTCGAAGCTTCCGTGTGTGATGAGCGGAAAGCAAATAGTTGTAATTGGAGATGAAAAGGCTTGTGGGTTTTGTGGTTAAAATGGATTTCTTGTTTCGAGCAGGAAGGAAAATGAAGAAACATTTCATCTTGAGGGACAATCTGTCACCCCGGAAAATTATGTTGACCGCAACGGGGATGCTTTTTTTGAAAATTTTCGCTGATTGTGATCGATGAGTTAACATTAACGCGTTCACAAAACAAAAAACCCAAATGGAACACTAATGAAAATGACATTTAGTGCTGTAACATTTAAAAACTCTTTTTCGTGAGTTTTGTTTTTATCCGCCAGATTATATTTTATATTGAGTAGCAAAACTTTCACTCGAAAATCGATGTTTTACTTCCCTGCCGTCACGTAATTTATTGTTGTTTTTTTATGAGCTTCTCTTATCCGTGCTCACTCGTGCTAATTATGAACGAAGCAGTGCATGCAGTTGCTTACAGGGAAGCGCAGCATCATAAGTAATCTAACGGGCCGTAAGCACATCTAAAAATATGATTATGTAGTCAGTGAGGGAGAAGGGCGCTTGAATGCATCTGTGGCTGTTTTTTTACTCGCAAATAAAAAAAGCATCCACGTAAGACATTGAGAAGAACATCACTATAAAAAACAGAACTCTGCACAATCACGTGCATGTCATGAAAAATACACCGAACAACACAACAAGAGCGGTGTGATTGAGAATGAATTGAAAAAGATTGACGGAACCGCAAAGATTTTAAATTACGCTTTATATTCCTTTAATATTCAAATTAATATTCTAAATTATATTTAAGCTATTAATTATTCAGGGAATTACACTAAATTTCATTCCAACTAAAGAAGTGCAAGAACTTGTTGAACTTTGTCAACATGAAATTTAAAATTTGTCACTTTCAAAGTTGAAATGTGTATACCTATTGGTTCATTACTTAAGTTATTTTTGATGTATTTGTTTTGTTGCTTAATTACTATATCATGGATTTATTACACAAATAAATTTCTTCGCAAACATATTTCATCATTTTCAATAACATAATACATAATAAACTCTTTTCATAACTCAATTTCCTAAGTTGTTGTTAGCGAGCAACGTTACAAATTTGAAGGTTGCAATTACACCACAAATTAAACTTTAGTGTTT
>AXCM01008931.1:0-11422 GCA_000473375.1 Anopheles culicifacies | reverse complement strand
GAAAAGAAAGAAAAATAACTAAAAAAAATAATACTATTGCTTGTACAGAGAAACAAAGAGAAGAAGAAAAAAAACAAACGGAAACCAGTCCAGCAAACTCCCTTATCAGCTAAAGGAAGAGGCGGAAATGGAAGAGAAATGAGAACCCCACACACATACACACATGAAAGCACAAACATGAAAAGAGGAAGTCGACATAAAACACACAGCCACACAATGCATCAACTCATTCGTGTAAGTAATCAAGCGAAGAAACAGAAAAGCAAACCAAGTATCATAAGAAAACAAAAATATTAACCTAAGTCAGAATGAGGAAGAGAATAGAACAAAACAAACAAACAAAAGAAAAAACTCAAAACAAACCAAAACCTAGATAGTGGATATAAAACAGCATAAAAGTCGGTGAGCCATAGGAGAAAAACCCCAAAACAAACCGGTGAAAAGCACAACCTAACGTAAGCAATCTCACGCAAGCAACAGCAGCAAACGAAATCAAACCAAATCACAACAAGAGTCTGGGAAAGAGAAGCGAAAAAGCGAAGCGAACCAATAGAGACAACAAAAGTAAAAAACAGACAAAACGCCCAGACAGCAACAGCAGCACGGTGGTCAGTACCGGTGGTCAAAATGGCCCCTTTGCCAATAAGGAATTCGTTATCTCCGTATCGTCCGTTCTGCATTGAACTACTGAACTCATCCAATGTTCATCTCATATTTATACACTCACACGTACAACCACATTGTTCCAATTCCGATTAAGGATAGCTGCTGACATCCTTTAGAAGGCGGCCATATTGCGACTCCTCATAAACGGCGATCGAGTATTGGGCGGCCATTGTTTTTTTTTTCTCTCATTCTTGTGTTGCTTTATCAGCCCCATGCTGCCCACCCTACTCCACCATAATGGGTGGTAGATGTGTGCGTGTGTATGTGTGCTGGCGGTCGTAAGAATTGCGGCAACAAGGCACTTATCCGGGTGTTGTTTTTAATCGCTTCGAGGGAACAGAAAGGAGTTAAGCGCGTGGCTAAGAAACGAAACGGGAACAAATTGGGAGGATAGTAAGGAAATCAAACAAACACCAAATTATGTAACGCATTGACTTGAAACCCTGCCCAAGAGCCGGCTAGAATCCGTTGTGCCCCTGGTACAAGGGTTCACAGTTGGTTCGGTGTAGGGCAAAGGAAACTTTATTACCCAGAGTGCTTCCAGCAAAACTTTACAAAACATTTCGAATTGTTGCGACAAAATCGGTTCTGTTTCTGTTTCTACCTTTTTCCTGGTCTTGCCACTGTCTCGTCCCCAGGTTCCTTGTGTGTGTGTGTTTAGGATGAAATAAGAGGGGAGATGCTTCACATTCCTTTTGTTTTTCTTTTGTTTTTGTACTTAACTTGCTTAAATTTTTGCGAACGGCACGAGCCACAACCAAAACAAGCGAGCAAGAGAGAAAAGAAGAGCGAGCGAGTGAGAGAGAGTGATAAGCCTAGGGAAACGGTCCCGACCAAAGGGAAGGATAGCATGTAAGGAAGGTACACCTAACGACATCTTAGTGCTACGGAAGCTAAGCGGAATAAAAAACGAGAAAAAAAGCAAACAATACAGTGTCTGCATGCATTAATTAGCGCAAAATTGTTATTAGCTAAATATTCATTCAATTAAGTAGAGCATAACGAACGCATTAAAAACGTTGATCGTACTTTAAACCATACAAAGCAAACCAAATATCAACACAAAAACCCATTTCGAACGAAACTACTAAAACGATCTAAAGCAAAAACGTATTTAAAACTTTCCCCTTTAAGCAACTAAACGGCCGCCCCGAATGGTGGCCATTTCCGCGTTCCAAGTTGATACAGGTATCGGTGGGCGGAACCGACACACTAGGGTCCATCGATTGCGGTGAATGAGCTGCTAGTGAATCGAATTCCTTCGTCCCCTCATTTCCCATCTCCCTTCCCTTCCACCCACCCTCTACTTCAGGCCCTTCCAAAGGGTACTGATGATTACTTCTAAAGCCAAAAGAAAACACCAAAACGCACGCTGTTGAACGCTGTCTGTTTCTGTTTGTGCCGCAACAATACATTTTAGAACCTAAACTGTTCATCATTAGGCAGATACGGAGCAGCAGATAATGTAAGGTTAAAATGAAAACTCTAGAACGAATACGAAACAACAAGAAAACACAAAAAACGCTAAACTTAATCCCTCGGGCGAGAAAGCACACTGAGCCGGATCGTGTGCTTTGGAATGCGTCCGTTTGTTTTGATTTTGGATTTGTGTGTTTGTGCAAAGCGCATTACTTATAGGTACGGTTACTTACATATACGTCGCTTACCGGAAATAGTTCGATGGAACAGGCGTGAGGGTGTGTGTGCGCGTACGCATTTGCGCACAATCTGTACAGAGATGCTGGTGCCACGCATGCCACTGTAATTAGTAAACAAAGCAAAGGAAAATACTTATAGTTAATGCGGCCCTCGCCAGATCGTGGTCGCTCGAGCTGGATGCAAACCGTCACTTATTGCGTACTATTTTCCACAGCCGAAACACACAAGGGAAACAGGTAGCTTGTTGGGACCAGGTCCACGCGTAGAAGAGTGTTGAGTTTGTGCTTCGAGCGTAGAGAAATTATCGAATGACGTTTATATTCGGTTCTTGAGATGCTTTCATTTTGTGCTCTTCGCATCAGATCAAAGTAGTCGTTAGAAGCTGTACAGAGGAAGAGCCTACAGCAATTCATGTATGCAAGCCAAGCAACCTTTGCTAGTTGTCATAGAAAGAGAGAGAGAGAGAGAAAGAGGAAAGCATACATACACACATACACAAAAGTAGGCTACGTCGAAAAGTGAGGCAATAAGAATCGATGCGATACGATCATAGCGTGATCAAGGCTAGGAACACACATACACACCATTATTATAGGTTTTTCCCTCCATCGTAACACTACTTCTTCCGGCAGCAAGGAATTTAGTGTACACACACAAACATACACATTCTCTGGGGGGAAATTTGAAAACGCTCAGACCACGTGGTTTCGATGCAAAGGTACACATTTTCCCCCACCAAAACTAACACATCATCACACATCCGTTATGCATTGGTTCTGTTGCGGATTAACAACTACCACAACCACAACAACAAAAACTACAACATTACAACACGCGAAAAACAAAAACCGATTGCAAACCGATACGTATGGCCATCGTATTTTTAATAAATCACTGCCAAAATCACTGAACGGACGGAATATTTGAAGCATGTGTTCACACCACTCCAACACTTCTGGGCTATTGTCTGATATTTCTATCGTATAAATAAACCAAAACCGGGGGAGGGTAAGCGCAGAACAAAAACGGAAGCAAAACAAGGAGAAGAAAAACAAAGAAAAAAACAAACGATAAACAACAACCAGAACAAAACCGAAAGCGAAAAACTAAACAAAACAAAAACTAAGGAAAAATATAAAACAAAGTATAGAGAAAAGATAAAACGCTATCGCGATTGATTTACATTAGGAACATACTCACGACACCAATATAAAGAAAAGGAGTTTTACGATTTAAACAAAAGTAAGAAAAAAAAAGTAGCAAACAAGGAAAACAAACAACAAGCGAGGTTATTATATGAACAAAAAAAAAAAAGATCATAATATTGAAATAATTCTAAAAGAACAATTCATATATCCACTAAAACGAAAAAAAAAACTTCAATAAAGAACATTTTAATTCAATCCTTGTTACGAAAAAAAAAAACAGTGCAATGATGTCAAGATATCAAAAAGACGTTTTTAATTTTGAAATCATATTATTGAAATATAACATTATGTAAATTTTAACAAAGATACAAAACATTTATAATATAATTTACAAAATAAAAAAAATCTGTACAACAATGCGTTTTATTGTGCAGTATAGTGGAAAGAAAGGAAGCGTGTGGAGTAGGCGAATTGTGCGTTTGCACAATGGGACGACCGGTGGACATGTGTGTGGAACGATCGCATGTCTGATGGCATATTGGTCGTTCGGTCGAGGAAATTTGGCCATAATTCTTTATTGGAGTAATGTTTTAAGGGTTTTATCACAAACTAAACCCCAGCGAGGCATTTTTGGGCCTTTTCAGATCAAAGATCGATCGAGATGATCGTACCTTTTTACTATCATCATAAAGTTTCGTTTCTTTTCCGGCATTCAAATCACCAAACTTCAACATCCCTAGAAGAAGATTGAAATTTCTTTCGATACAAAAGAACACCAAAAACTCATTTTTCTTTCGTGTGAGATATGATTGTTAGTTTATTCAGCGAGTCTGTACGGGGCTTGTGAGCAATGGTGTGTAAGTGTAAACTTTATCCTTTCGCTACACTACATTACTAGCGCGATTGTTTCGTATAAAAGCAATAAAATCAATTCCCATTAAAACCACCACCCTTACGTTGTACCGAGATTACGCCGCCGATCCATCCACTTAATTGCTACACATTTCAAACGATTCCGAGGAGTCAACGATCGGTCGGTCGATATTTGCAAAATACTGCTAAAATCTGTGACTAATATCCTGCTACGATTGCCGAGTGCTAGTAGCTACACGTTGAGAATTTCATTCGTTTATCACAGGTATCGTCCCTTCGGCCCTGTACGGTCCTATGCGTCCTGTGCGTATGTGTGCGAGCGATTCGAATGTGTGGTTAAAATTAAAGGTATTAGTCGTTCATCGCATACGCACCATCGTGTGGCGTGTCGTGTTTTTAGCTAGTAATTCGAGTAAAACATTCATTTAACTATCGTTTGTGCGTTCGGTTCGGCGTCCCTAGAACCTCGCTGCACACCATAAAAACAAATCTGATTTAATCTACGCTTATGTGTACTGTTTGCGAGCTCTAAAAGACACCTGTGTCCGAGTGTCTTTATGAGCTCGTCGCGATAACGCCTTGATCGAGGGCGGGGATTCACATTTGTTGCTCGATCGGCCGCTCGCTTAGCAGCAGTGGTAATATGTAGGAAATGGTTTCTCCCTAGTATCGCAGTGTTAGTGTTAGTAGGCAGTAGTAGTCATCGGTGGAGAGAAACCATTACGAGCAGTGTTGGTAGCGAGCGACCAATCGGAGGCTTGGCACGTGAGATAAGAGAAGCATCGTCTCGCACTCCTTCCATTCTACCAGTTGTCGCGTCGTTCGCGGCTCACCGTCGTGCGGCTCTGCTTGATGTATGTCGTTCTCGTGTCCATATCCATCGTTCCCGAACCGTACACCGACGAGTTGTTCTATAACAAGCCAAAAACAGTCAGATAAGTCCCATCCACTCAACCTATTCCTCAAAAAACACCTACCGCCTCGGAATCGGCACGAAGATCAAGATGGTCCTCGGGGATGATCCAACGCTCCGTGAACTCACTGGCCGAACGAGCCAAGCTCGGATGACTCAGCGATCGCTGTAGTGAACGCTGATCGTATCTTGCCTCCTCATCGTCATCATCATCGAAGTAAGCCTTGCTGTGCGACACTATGTACGAGCTACCCTCTTCCGACGGCTCACCACCGCTTCCCGAACGAGCCGGACCACCGCTCATTCGTCCAAAGTCTACAATCACCTCGGACATTGAGCGCATGTCAATGTTGTTCGAGTTATAAGACGAACGAGAGGTTCGACGCGAACGAGAACCACTCGCCAGTGAACCGGTGTGGGCGCCATATCCCATATGCGTTGCAGCCACCAGCTGTGGCTCCTGGGTGATCGTACGAACGGAAGAATCACCATCACTATCATACTCGTACAACGTCGGCAGTGAGCTACGACGAGATCGAGTGTCCCAGGTTTCACGCTTCTTGCTACGCTTCGACTGACGCAACTCAACGTCCTCCGGTGGAGCCAGAATGCGTATGATGACGTCCCAGGAGCGTGGCTCGAACAGATTCTCGTAGCGTGCATCCGAACGGATCCGCTCGAAGTCCTCTCGAACAGTTGCCTCCGACAGCATCGTACTGAAAATGGTACACACCCCCATTAGGTGGACAATTCAAAACAAACTCCCCCCCGAATGCACTTACCGTAGAGTCGATTCAGTCGTGATGATCTCCTTCCACTTCAGCTTGTCGTCGTAGCTTAGCTGGCGTTGTAACGGGTAGCGATGCAGATCCGTGTGCAGTGCAGCCGTTGAGATGGATGTGTCCGGCATGTCCACCTCCTGCAACACCCGGATCAACACGTCCCAGTTCGATACGGAGCGATCCTCTTGCGGTAACTCCACCGGCTTCATGTTACCGACCATTTCGGGGCTTCGTAGCTCGTCGGCCGCATACGCACTCGGCAGGTAGGTTGACGAGGGCACTGGCATGTTGGCGGAAGCAATCGATGGTGCTCCGGAAGCGCTGGAAACATCCGAGAAGTCTTCCCACTGGCGCTGACGTTGCGCCTCATAGTTACGGATGGTGACGTCCCACGTCGGATCGACGGGTGGTGGTGGCGGCGGAGCAGGTACTGGCACCGGACGTGCCTTGTACTCCGTCACCAGCCGCTTGTGCCGCTCGACATCCTCGATGGTCGTCCGCTCGGTAACGGTCGTGAGGAACAGATCATCTACAACGTGAGACTTGAGTTCAGGCTTTTTGTACACGGCGATCGGTGGCTCGGGCAGCTGCTGCACCGCGTCCTCGGCGCGGTTAGTATGGCTAGTGACGTGCGTGCCAGTAGTTAGCTGATAGAGGTGCGACGCGTCCACGAGCTCGGTCAGCGAGTGTGTGTCGTGAGCGCGCGGCCCGTCCGGTACTTCCAGCCAGCGTCGATTGGTGCTCGAGGTCGTTACCTGCAGGGGGTGAGGAGGTGACGAGGCAGAATGACCGGAGACCAAAGTGGTCGTCAACGGTCAAACGATTGAGGTTAGTATGCGGTGCAATAATGCGACAGAAAAACACACACACATGAGATTGTGGTACACTAGGGGCACAGAGGTGTATGTGGGAGAAGGAAAGGACAGGGAGTGGGAAGGTGGGACATAGGGCAGGGTGAGATTGGGGTGCATTTTTGTATATTAACCGTTGTGTTATAGCGCGGCATCGGCGGTGGACTGGGCGGGTAGTCGAGATGAGCTGGAACGGTGTGCAACTCCGGAACATACGTAAAGTGTGACTGAGCTCCATCCGCAGCCATTGACTCGGTCGTCATCACACTGTCTCGGTCTTCCTGCGTTTCCAGAATCGTCGACAGGTTGTTACGATCTCCGCCATGGCTTACGAGCGTACTGCTGTTGCTTTCGGTGTCCGACATGGAGGAGCCACTCATCGAGGGCAGCGAGGATGGTGGTGGTGGGGATCGCTTCACACGAACTTGGATGTCGAATTTAGGCGACGGTGGCAAAGCAGCACCGACTAGATGAAGCTCATGCGTCTGTCCATACGCCTGCATGTGATGATCGCCCGAAGCCAAGCTCATTCCATCGTGGACATAGGCGCCATTCTCGTACGCACTGCTACTACCGCGTGAACTCACCGGCAACGAACCCGTCTCGACCTCTTCATTCTCCGACTGTGACTCACTCGGATAGTCCGACGGGATGAGGGCTCCTTCACTACCGGAAGAGCTCTGAATCGGAGGCGGTACGGCAACAACCGGTCGTGCCACCTTGAACCCTGATACGCTTCCTGTCACATTGATGCCGAGTGCCGAAGACACGTCGTCGTTGTTGTTGTTGGTAGTACAGGTAGTGCCAGTGGTGATGGTGGTGAGTTCGTGATCAGTTCGAAGTGCGATTGGGTTTAGAGTATTGGCACGGTTGAGTGCACGAATTTAGAAAGAGAGTTGAAACGTCACGTTAGAGAGTGGTTACAGGACTTGGCCGTCTCGAAGAGAGCGACCGTGCTTCAGACAGTCAGATTAACATTATCGAGTGCAAACGATGCGTTAGAGCTAGGTTTGCGTGTTTACCCTCCCCGTTAGCTTCCCGAATAAGTGTTTCCCCTTTCATTACCTATGCTTCCACTTTCCAGGGCAGTAATCTCGGATCCGCTACCAACGTGGACCACACGACGAACGATCGGAATCGGACGACGACGTAGACAGTAGTAGGACACTCCCAAACCAAGCAGGAGCAGCGTAAGGAACATGATGGCGCAGATGATGAACAGAATCTGAATACCTTTCAATGGTGGCTCAATAACGGCAGGCTCGTTAATGCTGAAAAGAGACCGCATGTGTAAGTGCAATCCTTCTAACTGCATACTGCGCTTAAACTTACATTGGGGCTGGAAGACCAGCAGGAATTGGAGCGACTGGTGGTGGATATCGACATACGATCGTGATGATCTCGTCTCCATCCATCTCAAGACCCGGATGGAACCGTACCACAATGTTGTTGGTGAAAACTCGTTGAGGTCCCTGCGGGAGAACATCAATCAGAACACCATAAATTCCAGTGTTCCTCTCTTCATCCACCCAATCTTACCTGTTTCGTTCCACATCCTTTCAACGGGAGATCAATTCGATAGCTGAGATCACCCTTACCACTCGTCTGACAAGCGCTGTTACGATCGTAATCGGCATACGCCTTACCGTAGAACGGTTCGTTGAACTTCAGCTCTACCTGCATAAAGCCGGCGGCACAGTTGAGGGCCGCTTTCGTTCGATTGAGGAAGATGATTGGGCTAAGATCGTCCAGTTTCGTAACCTGCATTGGAGAGGGAAGGTAAATTGTTCGCACTGTTGTTGCCTGATAAAGCACACCGACTCACCTTTCCATCCAGGGTGGCTTCTTCCGGCAGACCTTCGCCCTGGTACTCAATGCTGTTGGCCTGCGAGGCATAGTTCGATTGGGCGTGTGTCCTTGTTGGCCACACCACTACGACAGCGCAGGCAAATAATATTAAGCTTCGCATCGAACTCATCTGTAAGAGAGAAAACAAATGAAAAAGAAGAATTGCAGAGTAAGAATAATGAAAACGAGATTGCGCCTAAAGGTATGCAATTTGTTGTTTATTTTCTTTAGTTCTTGCTTTTCAAGAGCTTATGTCACCGGGATTAAAATGTGTCCAATACGTTCCATTTTTTCAGGGCAATTACATCACTGAGAGTTGGGGATTTCCTGCAAGGATGTGACAAAGGAGAGTCTAGGTTTCGCTATCGGCCTTCATCACAATTTCAGTAGATCAAGACAAAAACCTTTGGGCACGTAACCACGGTTGTTAAACTCCGTTTGGCTATCTGGACAATTCTCTTGGAGAAACATAAACTTGATGTAAAAACGACTTTATTTTACTTACAATAAGATCGCTGACTATGAAGTATATAAAAAACATGCATAAAAAAACCAGACAGATCATAATAATTCCTTACAACAACGAGCCGATAGCTGTTTCGCTCAAAACACCTTTGATAACGATCAAAGTCACCTTTCGATGATCACAGTTTGCTGTTTTATCGATCGAAGTCGATCAGAAAACCCATGCAGCGGTCAAATAGTAATTAATGGAATAGCTAACCAACTGAAACATTGTCCATTTATTTCTCTAATGAATTTGCAGCTCACTTCCCTGGTGCGGTACTTTCATTTTTCGTGTTTTATTCGTAAACACCCAACCAAGGCGGCTTCGTTGATGGCGTTGATATTTGCCAGTCCTTCTTTTTTCGTACTGATATTTACCCATTCTTCCGAATCGATCATGCGTCCGTGACTTTATTTCTTTCCCTGTGTGTATGTTTGCTTTTCATGTTGTTTTTTGCCCCGTCTTGTCCACGGGGTACATTACAGGCTTCAGACTTGCGCACGTGTGCGTGTATGTGCAGAAAACAAAAGTCTGCTACACACCGAGGGGGTAAAGGAGGAAGGAAAAACATACAAAATCCCCAACGAAAATGGACATGACATTTTTGCGCAATCGAAACCAGTTGCACACGTCATGCTTCAGCACGGCTTCGGTTCAATGGAGTTGGTGCTGCTGGTCAGTTTGTCTTGCATCGAACCATTGCTTGAGGTCCAAGCGCCAAGAGAGACACTAAGAGTGTGGTGTGTTAAATCGATCGCAGCTAAATAAATTTACGAGCACCGCAGTAGTGCAAACCTGGTGGCGATACGTTGTTGCAGCTGACGGGTTGAGAAATTGCATGCAAAAACCCACCTGAGCCGAGCTTCTCACCGTTTGGCACACAGCGCACGGAGCATTATCTGGTTTATCAGCATCAGACCCCTACGCTCCGTTGTTTGCTGTTGCAATGCCATAAACCCTACGAGACTGCAAGTGTTGCAATCGTGCACAGAATCAAGCACACATTGTGCTAGCAATTATAACAATACTAACTAGCACCTTGATGGAAAAGGTACGATCAAATGAGATTACGTTTAATCAACGATGGAAATGGTTTTGCTACTGCATCGTACAGCCTTGTCTCTCTCTCTCTCTCTCTCTTTTCCCATGTTGAAAGCACTTTTCATAGACAACTTTCATAAAGCTCTACTAGCAACTTATCAACCCGCGATGACGATCGTACCGTCTGATGCTTCGTTCCAACGACCCTCTCACGCAGATGCGTGTAGGACGGTTCCAATATCTAATGCTTTGTGCGCTTCCAAATGGAACAGGGTCAATGCGCATCACAATCGCTGCTGTGAAGCATTTCCAACCAAAGGTTCGTTTCTAACGCACCCAGTTCAATCTCCCGTACAGTACAGCCCTGATGATTTGCAATCGTGGCAGTATTTGTAATGGAAATCATGTCTAAGTACCTTCAGGAGTTTGCTCGAGGGTTTTCGAAAACCGTTCGGTCACTAAGCAATCAACAGGGGAGAAGAATTCCAATGGAATTGTCACCTAATGGTGGTTAATATTTATTCCGGATGGATGCGTCACGCTGCTACTCAGAACTTGCGATCGAGACGTTCGAAACGTACTTCAGCGGTAACACATGGCTTTGCATTGTTGAGGGCTTAATGGGCCATGAATCATTCAGAACCTCACCTGTGTGTTTTGTGTGTGTGTGAATTACGTGATGCGGCAGTGATTAGAGTTTTTTTGTTGTTTTTTTTGCGCGATAAATGATCACCTTCCTGTATGGTAATGGAAAACCTGTCCAAATAGCAGGAAACTTGGCACATAATTCTCGTCTCTCCAACAGAATATCTCGCGATCGACTCGCGACAACTTTTGGACAATTTCACCCCGATTGTCTCACCAGATGACGTCAGCCACAGCAACGCAACAGTGCGATCGTGAACACTCCCCAACCCGATGTGCCCAAAATTGTAAAGACAACTTTACTTCCCAAGAAAACCCACCTTCTCCTGGGAGAGAAAAGTGGGACGATCGACGCTTTTTCGTTAACTGGCGGCGACGGTTACGAACCTCCGTTAGATACAACGCCAACGAAATAGAACAAGCCTGTTGTGCCCCCGAACCTTCCCGCGGTGGCCTTCATTTAGGCACTTTAGTTACACGGCCAAATC
>KI424986.1:3945-15121 GCA_000473375.1 Anopheles culicifacies | reverse complement strand
AGACCTAACGCAATGAGTCATCCCTTCCTGAGAGTGCATTGATTAGAGGAGTAAACCACCAATGTTCAGGAGTGGTACAAGTATCCCGTTTCCAAGCTTCTTGTGGCCACAAAAACACTTTCACTTGCAGGAAGTTAACACGCTTCAATAGGAAGAGAGAGCATACAGCTGTCACTTTTTCCTGTTTCTCCATATCTGGTCACACATCGGGGTAGGACTTCGACAAGGGTTCATGATTGATACCGATTCACACCGTCGGGTACATCTTTTGCATGATCACACGTTGCCACCGTGTGGAATATCCGGGGAAACCAACGTATCATTATTGTGGAGATTTCTAACGTCCTCTCCCCATACGTACAAGCTAGATCGCTTTTAAACCCCTCTTGGATGAACCTGACCCAAGTGTAAAATTTATCATTGATTGCAATGATTCAACACGATTTGTCCACCATTTGTCGCCAAGAACCGGTTTTTTTTACCTGTTGCTTTTAAAAGTGGTTTTCCATTAGATTCCACCAGGCTCTTCGCGGACTATCGCGTAATCGACATGCCAGAGGTATTCGATGGGGACTCCATGGCGAGTTGCACCATCGAACGTTCACCTGTGACTCTGGCGTGCCTTTGGTCTGCACAGGTGTTTCCTTAGCGAACACCCTAGAACGTACGCTTTAAGGTGCACGATATAAGACGGTATCTAGAATGGTTCCTTCACTTGCGTGTCACTGAAGCGGCAACACAATTGGGTCACGGTTCGCCCAGACCATGGCACACGAACGACGTCATACTGTCCCGCGTCTCTCGCGTATTGTTTCGAGCAGGCAAAGCTAACGGTCGTTATGTTTGTTTGTGCGATAGGAAATTTCTCCCTGCGAAACGGCTTTTACAATGTTACGCATACACAGGCGTGCTAGGGAACGGAAAATTGCTTCAGTAGAAGGTGAAAGGGTAGAGCATAGGTTTATATTTTTCTTGGAGCAGACAAAGGCAGGTCGTCTAAATCGACCAAGATTAATTCCTTTAATTTTTTGAAACGATTCTAGAATAAGATTTAAAGAGCATTTCCGTATCTTCATTAATGAATGTCACCCTTTGGGGTTTTCGGGCGAAGAAAGGTGTGGACCACTGATGGTAAACAAATATGCGTACAAACCATTTAAAGACCCATAAGGCGTTCAGTAAACAAAAGCTGTGACACGCTACAAACAACACTATTCCAGCTTTTTTATACCATTTTTTTATTGTAAACAAACTCCAAAAGTGTTCCAAAATGGAAGCGACACCATGGAAGAGTTCGTTGACATACCGTTTGAGTGTGTTTTAGAACAAACAATATCTCTTTGACTCATCCTAGAATCGTCCAAAAAGAAGTTCGTTTTATGCTCAGAAAGGTCCAACTATATGCACGCCTTTATGCGACTCAACGCTTCAGTAAGCAGCCGGAAGGAGGATTGCGTTTTTGTTCCCGCGCTTGATAAAACACGTCAATTATGGACACTTTGCAATTTGTACAACCTGCAATTGCAGTTCACCCGATGTTTGTTTTCGTCTGTCCTGGCCCTCGAAAGTCAGTGTGCCGACAGTTTGATATTGATTTTCTTTCACAACTTCATGCGGAGAAATGTATGTTTTGTGGCATTGCTGAAAGGTTTAGCGGTGGTTGGTTTTGTTTTTTTTTTCGAATATCTTCCGACCACGTGGAGAGTACATTTGGAGCACGTTTTAGTACCTTTAATGATCAGAAATAGCAGCAGTATGTGAAGCAGCTCTTTGTAGGTGTACTTTCACTTTTAACATCTATTTCTGAAAAATCTGAACTACCTCTGCTGATACACTTGAGTCTTTAAGCTCTTTTGGGCTTTAGCATTTAACTCTTCACAGTAAGAGAGATCCTTTTAAAGCGTCAAGCTGTGATCTAAAGATATGCACACAATTTGGATGTCTCTCTCAAGGTCTTTAATATTCATTCAACATATTCTGAAGCTTATTTAATTTCTTTTGGAGACTGTCGGTCCTCAAGTTCCCCGTTCCCTGTATCCATATAGCATAAAAATCGCGCTGATGATCACAAAATTGGCAAGAAACCGGTTAACAGAATACCTGCTGGATACCGGTTCGGGGTTGCTTAGGACACTTATGCCCAAATCTAATTTGAACTATTTATGATTTTCATTCGTTGCGTCGTTTTTTTGTCCTTCGTTCTAGTCTTCGCGAAGGTGATTAGTGATAGACAGCATTTGGATGCGGTAGATCCTTCCAAGAAACTGGATTCACAACATTCCAGCGTTCGTTCGCGATTTATTGGCGGGTTTTTCCTTCCGCGATCACCGAACATAATTATTCCCACTCGTGATGTAACCTTTAAAGTGGGTCGAAGCGTCCAAGAGACACACCCGTCAATAGTGTGACATGCGGAAATTAATATTCTAATATCACTAGCTATCTGAAGCTCGTCGCAAAGAACACCAAATCTCGCAACACGCACCGCCATTTTCTATGCGTTGTCGAACACACCCAGTTCTTGCGCCAAAAAAATGCCCGCCGACCAAATGCTTTGTTTCATCAAACCAAACAACTTTTCTTTTTGTCTGGTTGTCGTGAAGGTTCTCCCGGTTGCCTCGCCAATACGCACGTACTCTCACGCACGCTATCGTTTTGCGTCGACATAGCATTCCAGCTGAACTTTTTTTTTTGTTTCGGTAAGCTCTAGACACTACTGACGGAGAGCTTCGATCAAGCCAGATTTCGATCCGGCATGGAGTTGGGAATGTTTATACCGTTAATGTTCGATTTAAACAAGAATGTCTCCGCATGGCGCTCTGCAGGTTGAAATCACCAAACCATTCACACTTGTTTACGGGGCGATCAACTCTGCGATTGGTCTATGCACGCGAGAAATTATGTTACGGTGGCATGTCAGCTAAGGGCCGCGCCCAACTCAATTTGTAGCGCACACCCGAAGAACGGCACATGTCTAAACGCACGATGCAACTCAACGAATGAAGCTATTATTCTATGTCGCGGAAGGTTTACAGTGTGGGACGCAGGCGAAGAATCGCTAGATTATCGGACAGATCTCATTCACTTGGGACAGTTCGTTTTTTAAATAAAAGATTAGGCATCTAACCTGTTTGTGGATATTTCACAACAATCACGATCAAAATCGGACAGAGATCAAGGCACCACAAGCTTTTGCTGCACGTTCCTCGAAGCACGTGGACGCAGTAACGATTTCGGCTGCAAATTCAAATATTACTGCTACCACACCAAATGCACTTGCGTCGGAGAGAGAACCCTGCAAACGTCCGGTTTGGGGGAAAGCGCGCTCAAAACTAAACTCCACACCACAAGCACGACTAGTTCCGAACGGCAGCGACCCTCTTTATGCTTGATGTTTGGTGTGCGGTCTGTTGTATGTATGTGTGGGTTTGTGTTTTAGTGTTGAACGCCTTCGTTAAGCTCGGTTCCAACAGTACAGCTTATGCTTATGGGGAATGCTTCCACTGCACGAACATGATGTTTGCGTAGGACGCATCTGAAGCATAGCAGCGTGAACGCAACACAGCTACATCTACTTGATGGTGTGTGGAAACCGTGCTTAAGTTTGTTCGAAAGCTTTGCAGTGAATGCGGGTGGTGATTAACCCTTCAAGCGCAAAGGCTTTTTATTTATTGGCGCTTACATGTTTTTTAAAACTTATTTAAAATATTAAAAGTTGTATTGATGTCGCTACTTATTTTGCAAATAGACACAAAATTAACTCGTGGCACAGTTATCGAACAAAAAAAGGTTAATTATGCAGATAAGACTCGTCAGACACTTGCCGATCTCCTAGATCTATTGTCTTTGTGCCTATGTTAGCCTATGTTGTGCTAATTTGAATGTTGATGGCATTCAACAGACGTCGCCAGAATGGAAGGGATGGAATGTAACAAAAGGGTCATTACTGTGGGCCTCAACCAAATGGGTACATAAAATGAAATACCAATCGTACTCTAGGTACATCTTGTGCGGTAATTTGTCTGCTCGAACACATTTAGATGGTGTTTGTTATTGTATTATTGTGCTATTATTGGAAATTATACTTTCTAAACACTGTCCACCGAAACGACCGATGCCCTGATGCCCTGGAGTGCTTTCGATGCGCTCTATTACTTCATATGGTTTGCGTCAACATCATCGATCACAACCATGTCGTCTGCTTCGGCTAGATTGTCACACGGGATGGAAGAACACCCGTTTACCCGTTAACCTACAATTTCGTCGAGAACAACCTCAACAACAGTGAGTCAAGATGAAAACTCTTTACGCAATTCGGCCATGCGGCGAAAGGAGTGGGATGTGATAATTGATTTAATTAGCGCACTTCATTGTAAAGAATCAGTAAACGCTTGGAACTCGGCGCTCGGTGTATGTTTTAGGTCAGGATCCTGCGCGTTTGCGTTGGCAGTTACGATCACCGAGGGTGACGTACGTTTTGGAGAAAAATTAATTGATTTAATTTGTAGTTCGCCTTATGAGTTCGCTTATGAACTGGTTCGCCCAAATCGAGAGAGAGACAGCAAACTGTGTGGCAAAGAGTTATGAAATGTGTCCTAAACCGTCTGAATCTTCTTATTTTCCAGATCGATCTCTACGTAGACACCGCCCGTCCGATCGTGGACAAAGTGTTGGAAGGATACAATGGCACGATCTTGGCGTACGGACAGACCGGTACCGGCAAAACGTACACAATGTCGGGTAATGCGGAATCGCCCCAAACGAAAGGCATCATTCCGAACACGTTCGCGCACATCTTTGGACACATTGCGCGCGGCAAGGAGAACCAAAAGTTTCTCGTGCGTGTCAGCTACATGGAGATCTACAACGAGGAGGTGCGGGATCTGCTCGGCAAGGAGCTAAACAAGAGCCTGGAGGTGAAGGAACGGGCCGACATCGGCGTGTTTGTGAAGGATCTCAGCGGGTACGTCGTGCACAATGCGGACGATCTGGACAACATCATGAAGCTGGGCAACAAGAACCGCGTGGTCGGTGCAACGAAGATGAACTCGGAATCGTCACGCTCGCACGCAATCTTCTCGATAACGATCGAATCGAGCGAAACGGACGAAGCCGGCCGGCAGTACGTGCGCATGGGCAAGCTGCAGCTGGTCGATCTGGCCGGTTCGGAGCGGCAGAGCAAGACGCAATCGTCCGGGCTGCGGTTGAAGGAGGCGACCAAGATCAATCTTTCGCTGTCCGTGCTGGGCAACGTGATAAGCGCGCTGGTGGATGGCAAAAGCACGCACATTCCGTACCGTAACTCGAAGCTTACCCGTCTGCTGCAGGATTCGCTCGGTGGCAATAGCAAGACGGTAATGTGCGCCAGCATCAGTCCGGCCGATTCGAACTATGTTGAAACAATCTCAACGCTACGGTACGCGTGCCGGGCAAAGAGTATCCAGAACTTGGCCCACATTAACGAAGAACCGAAGGATGCATTGTTGCGCCACTTCCAGGAGGAAATCGAGGAACTGAAGCGACAGCTAGAGGAAGGCATCTTTCAGCAGGGAATTGAAAGTGGTGAGGAGGAGGAGGAAGACGAAGGTGATGGTGAGGAGGAGAATGATGAGGATGCGGTAGAGGAGGAGTGCGATCCGGATGAGGATCGCGAGCGGGAACGGTTGGAGCGCAAGGAGAAGCGTCGCAAAGAGAAGGCTCGGGAACGGAAGGAAAAGAGTGACGCTGAGAAGGAACTGCTGGAGAAGAAAGCAATGGAAAATCAGCAGGAACTGAAGAAAGCTAAGTAAGTTCTGGTGAAAATCGAATCCCTTAAGGGAGGACAGATGTTATTTTCATTCTTGCTTTTATTTGTAGATCGGAGCAAGATCAGCTGCGGGCAAAGTTATCATCGTTGGAGAACAAAATTCTCGTCGGCGGAGAAAACCTCCTGGAAAAGGCTAAAGAACAGGAGTTTTTGTTGGAAAACTCGATTACCGAACTGGAGCAGCGCACCAAAACGGAGCGTGAGTTGAAGGAAAATTTGCAAAAAATCGAAGCCGAACGTATCGACATTGAGGAGCGGTACAGCTCACTGCAGGAGGAGTGCGTGGGCAAAACGAAAAAGCTGCAGCGTGTAATGTCCATGCTGATGAGCATCAAGTCCGAGCTGGCCGATCAGCAGCAGGAGCAGCAGCGGGAGAAGGAAGGCATTTACGAAAACATTCGTAGCTTATCGCGTGAACTGGCCCTTTGCGAGTTGGTGATTAACTCGTACATTCCAAAAGAGTACCAGGTTTGTAGAAAGCAGAATAATCGGCGGGAGCTTCTGGCATGATACGTTTTCAATATCTCTTTACTCTAGAACATGATCGAGAAATTTACCCACTGGAACGAGGATATTGGCGAATGGCAGCTAAAGTGTGTTGCGTACACTGGCAACAACATGCGTAAAAACATCCCGGAACCAAAGGTCAATACCAAAGAGACGGATCTGGTCGATCTGTCGCATGTGTATCTTAGCTACAACACGGATTCGGTTGTTGAACCAATACGCGCAAAGACGGCAAGACCGCGCACCTCCGGCATTGCCCGTCCGACGACCGCCAGAAAGTACCATTAGGACATGGAAGCCGGAAGCGGTATTATGGAAATGAGAGGCTTTTAAGTTAGTGCGTCTCGAAAGAGTGTCACCGATAGGAAAATAGATACGACGATTAGTGGATTACCACCACAGTCGTTTGCGGATACAGCAAACGCATGCACTAAGCGCACAAAAGCACAGTCGCTCTCGCTTTACACGTGCAATACGATACTAGTCGCTTTATGGTCGAACAATTGACGATCGTCAGTTGATGGTTATTTTAAAAATCAAAAGTAAACTATATTATTATGGTGCCCACCCACACACTCACAGAACATCAAGCGATCGATGTGCATTAACGCGCAAGTTACAATTTTCTGTATCTCGTTTAAGAAGTTATAGTTTTGTTGACAAACGTATTATTATTATTTCGTTTTTAGAGAGCATATACCATTGGGAACCTTTCTACAGTAGCGCATGTACGAAGGATTCACTTCACAAGTCATAACAATCTGTTCGCCATTATTTAATGATTTCACCTATCAACGCTACCGTGTAGGAATATTTAATAGGACAAAGGCATAACTTATACCCTTTGCAGCAGCTGTGTAGGTTACGCTCGCGAAAAAAAGGCGTCATAATTTACCCGTTTCTCGTACGATCTTACTGTGGCCGCCGTGTACCATGCTTGGGTGAAACATGGCCAATGATTTGAACAAAACAAGAAAA
Organism: Anopheles culicifacies; assembly: GCA_000473375.1. Lineage (NCBI taxonomy): Eukaryota > Metazoa > Arthropoda > Insecta > Diptera > Culicidae > Anopheles > Anopheles culicifacies. The sequence continues at coordinate 7,830 of KI424986.1, read as the reverse complement.
CAAAACCGTAGAAAGATTTTGCTGTGGTTGTGACAATATTCCAGTAATGTTTAGACAAAACAAAAAAGGTAACAGGATTTATTTACGTGTACAGATGTTTTTGTTTTGTTTTTTTTCAGTTTATGTATAAGTATAGTGTGCGCACTTTGTTTACGGTTTGCTTTAGCACGTCATCAGTTTTCAGACAAATGCTACTTACAATTGATCGATAGAATTGATTTCAACGGGCAATACGTAGTGAAGGATAGTCATATAATACCATCGTCAGCCGAACCATGGAGTGCGCGAGTGAAATTATGTAATGGAATGGAAGGTATTTTTTTCTCGACTAGTCAATTGGTACATTTACAGTTTAAACATATGGCACTCATAATTGAGAATGAGCATTTTCATATCCGCTTAGGGAAGCTTCGTCTACTACACATGACTTTGTGCAAGTACAGATTTGCGTCCTTGTATCTAGACTAAACCGCAATACGGAGAAATACTCAACACACCCACACAGAACCATGATTGCATATTTGTATTGGAATTTATTGAAATACACCAGAAAACGATAGACTTTATATCGCGGATGTGATCTTTTGTAAAGGTAGTACGTAAACATCACATCTTTATTTAGCTTTAACAATTATTATTTAATCTACTTATCACTTATCGTTTAGTCATCAAGTCAATCAATCGATTCAGTCGTGCCCGGACAGTGTGCAATAAGGTATCAGTTTATATATTGTTTAAATAACTGGTAAATTTGTACATCTGGAGCTGTGTATATACGTAATAAATAATGCATCTTCGGTCGCACCAAAAACAATGAGCGACACCTACGAACACTACCGTAAAGCAAGCTACCGTTCGCCAGGCGAAAAGGAACGCTTTACTATGCAATATAGTGGAGCTAGCTGTATTGCTCCTGCTAAGCGATGAACCATATATAGTATAGCTACAGTCTCTAAAGTTAGTCTTTCACAGTGTTCAGCTGTTTGCAACTGTACTCTCTAAGCTAGGAAACGGAATTCATAATGATATCAGTTCTATCGAAGGTAGTTCATATCGCACTGCGATCTAATCAATATGATTCTAATCGAACGTATGACAAAACCCGCTCGGTACGGGGCTTGTTCCCCGTAGTTTCCTTCTTTCTTGTAATGCAATGCGCCTAAACATCACCATTAATGGTGTTGGTGTACCGAACTTGTGTACGAGGTAGTAGCGAATGTATGTATTTGAGTTCCGGCGCTGTGCGTTCGAAGTGTCGTTGCTCGATTTCGAACCATACGCTATCTTCGGGCCTTTACGTCCGATCCCGGAACCTAATCTCTATCGGTGTGCGTGGTGCCAACAGGAACTGGAACTGTGTGTCGAGTGGACTGCGATATTCGATCTCAAAGTTTTGGAAGATCTAAAAGAAGGAGATTGGATTAGAGAATGCCCCTGATGGTCTGCTGTTTAAGCTTACCTTTGCTACCAGCAGCGTCAACTCAATGTCGATAACCTTCTGTCCGGGACACATTCGGCGTCCGATCCCAAATGGAAGGACGACCGAGGCACCCGGTTCCTGTCGCTTGTAGACGACGTTATGGTTTTCATCACGCTGCTCCAGCCAACGATCGGGCAGGAAGCGATCGGCATTATGGAAGTTGTCCTCACTCTGACAGGCAACACGCGTATGGCACAGTACGAGGGTCTTTGTAATGACACAATGAACAGGTAAGAATACGTTCACGCATTTATAACATCGCCCTGCTGATACTTACTCCCGCCTGCAGATGATAGCCGGACAGCTGGAAGTCTTCCTCAAGGATGCGAGCCAGACAGGGCGTTGTCGGTGATAGACGGTACGATTCTTGGATGCATGCCTTGGTGAAGCGAGCGTTCACAAGATCATCGTTGGTGATGTTCTGCACACAGTGGCTAAATTCTTGCGCAATCTCACGCTGATGCTGTACCGACTGGCTGAGGTTGTGCAGCAAAAACGAGAGTGTGTTGGACAGCTGCAGGAAAGCAAAGAACAGGTTGAGAATTTGATAGGAAGCTCTTCCTCCACGCACACGCACCGTTTCTATGGCACTGGTAATGAGGTCTATAATGCCGGATATCTTCTCCTTCGTATCCAGCCCTTCCGTTTGCAGAATGCTTATGAAGATATGCTTCACATCGTTGTCCGGACAGTTGAGCTGTTCTTCCTCCAGCGCCTCATATACGATCTCTGCGATCGTGCTGCAAAACGAATGGGTAAGCATCGATCAGCATTTGCGTCAGGATGGACCTTTTTGTCCAAACTTACTCGTAGATGATCTCTTCACAGCGGACAAAGTTACGGTAGAGTCGTGTTGGGACGTACTTCCACAGCTTAAACCCGTAGTAACTCTCACCGATGTAAACGAACGAATCCTTGACGGCTTCGGCAAGTCGCATAAACTTGGCGTTCTGTCGATTTGTCGTCAAGTAACCCATTCGTCGTCCCAACACCAGACAGCAGATAACTACCATGAATCGAAAGAAAATGATCGTTACCATTTGAGATGAGAGCGACATCTACAGGCAACTCACTTTCCAGCCCAACCGAGTTGGCTATGTCCTGGAAGTTCCGGATCGTTCCATCTTCTGCCCGCTGGTGTCGTACCAACTCCACAAAATCATCGCAAATCTCATTCACCGACGGTATGAAGGATTGCAGGATGCGCCTGGAGGTAATTCCTGTAGTCAGCTTCGTACGCAGTTCGTGCCATTTTTCACCCTGCCTGCAAGAAGTAAAGCGAATGAAACAATGCGCCCGGGAGGGTTGTGGGCAAAACATTCTTACGCATTAATCAGATTGGTCACTCCGAACCGATCCGGCCGGCTGCTTCGATACACCTCGACAATTTCCGTTGGCGGTCGGAAGGGGTAGCGGCTCGGGTACTTCAGCACCTTCTCCATGTCGGCACGATCGAACAGATTCACGATCGGGACCGTGTCAACATCGAGCATGATTGGACCGTACCGGCGATGCATCTCCATGAACGTTTCGTGCACCTTGGCGTACCGTTGGCGGCCGAGAAAGTATCGCCATTTGGTACCGATCAAGGGCAAACGGCGCGGTCCCGGTATGTCCCAGATCGATTTCACCTTCGGCAGACACTCGTCCGTCGCTGGCTGGGTGGTGCGTGTCGTTGTCGAACTGGGAAGACCACTGCTGCTGCTGCCACCACTCTCCTCGCCATTGTGTTGCAGCAGATGAAGCAGGAAGCTACGGATCGATTCGATGATTTTCTTCGGCTTGGGGTTGTAGGACAGAAACATAAACAGCGTGACGAACGTGTAGAACAGCACTATCGTGACCGACATGGTGCGATCGTACGTGCTGGAGATGTCTGCGAAAGGAAAAGCAAACAAATGGATCGATGAGAAATCGTTGCCGGCGGGTAAAAAAAACCGAGGTGGGTGGTTCTGAGTGACGTAACAATATGTTCCCCGATGTTGGCATGTGAATTACTTTTCAAGGTTAAGGTCTCTTGCGAAAGGGAGAATTCAATGGCATCAGCTCTTTTTGTTCAGTATTCCAAAAACAAAAAAACCGGAACTAACTACCCACACCCGGATAATCAAGATTGTTGACAAACAGTTTAAATGACGCCGTACAAAATAATTGCCGCTTAATCAGTAGATAAGCGTGAGGGTGAGCAAGATAAACCGGGAAGGTTCATAATATTAGTGCACTTTCCATTTTCACCACAATCAATAAGGCAGTATTTGGAATGTGTGCAGTAAAACGCGCAAGTCGTTGCACCGGTAACAATAATCCCATAAAATATTGGGGCAGATCGATGCGATAGCACTATCGGCCTATGCCGTCCTTTACACGTCCTTCATTAACAATCGTTATCGTCTAGCCTCCCAAAA
>AXCM01008922.1:0-11132 GCA_000473375.1 Anopheles culicifacies | reverse complement strand
TCGTACACGCACGTGTACGTAGTGAGATACACAAAAATCGATCACGAAAGTACGGATCGTATGTGCCCTGTTTGTTCGTCGTACAGAGCTTGGTATAGAGGAAGATTGCAATTTATTAGGCAATTAATTCCGGTGCTTCTTTAAAAATAGTTTCCTGGACGCAACTTTAATCTAATGCAGCGGAACGAATCCAACGACCCCGCACTGAATCATATATGAGTGTGTGTGAGTTAGTGAGTGCATAATTTTGCATACGGATAACTCAACTGCAACGACAGTGTGTGGTTACGTTGCAACGGTGTGGTAATGTGCGTTGGTTGTCAAGATTTGGGAATAAATCGTGACTCTCCCTTCGAATCGGTATGATGTGTGGAGACGTAAGGCGAGCAAGAGGTGTTTTAAAATTGAAATAAAATTGTTCACCGACGGTGTTGTGATTCCACCGAAACCCAACCGTTGGGGGTTTGTGTTTATTATTCATCAATGAAAGTTGCAAATAATTGCTTGTTGAATGTGAATGCGTGGGAAATCTTCTCCGTCATGTGTGCAGTTCGTGTGTTTGTGTTCTATGAAAAAATAATTTCCACACTCCGTGGAAGATCCCATACCGGAAGGAAGTGGCAGATTTGTTTACGCGTGTCGCAAAGAAGTTCATTAAGCTGTAAATTGCACACACTCGATGCCAGTTGCCAGTGAATCAGTGAAAAATGTTTGTAAGACAGTGGGAAGTGGTTGTGTGATTTGTACGATGGTGCAAATGTGTCAAAACGTGCCGAGTGATTGATCGTTTGAAAAAAGAAAAAAGGGGGAAAGAAAATAAATTTAATGCAATTGGTTTGCAAGTAGAGAAAGCATCATGAGAACTCTTGTACTTGAGTGATAGTTTGATTCCGTTGTTTATTCTTTTTAAAGAAGCGGTCTAACTCAAGTTGAGAGTATTGCAGGGGTTTTTACAACTTGCAAGAAGTCGGTAAATTGAAATGAATATTTATCTATCTATCAGCTTCCTGCATGTTTCGGTCACATTTAAAAAGAGATAAATTTCTTAAGCGATACGAAATAATTCTGCATTTTAGCAGCAATAGTTTATTTGCAAATATTACTGTTTTGCAGTAATCGTAAATAATGTTCAATATCATACAGAGGTTCTTAAAGAAAAATTAAACAATATTAAATAATTTGAAAAGGTTTATTGCAGCACGAAATTCATTTTACCCAGGACTTGTGTCTATCAGGACTATCAGTGTCTAACCCTGTATTTGTATAGCCTTTTAAAGTTTTTCGTATGCGGGCACTTCATATTCGCAACACTTACCCATGCCTTCGTTTCCATCTGATCCCAAGGTTCCAAGAGGTTCAAGGATCTAAATTCCATTTCATCAAACTTAAGCTGCACTCGACTTGAGTTAAGTTTTACAACTTGATCTGGTGGGAAGGAATGTAAATGCGTCCATTTGTGCAATGCATACAATTATTCATTAAATTATTGCTCCCAATTCGGAGCATGTTTATGAATGAGGAAATAAGTCAGCATTGAATTTGTATTGAAATTCCCGTGCAGCAGAAAATTGTGTGTGTAATTTTTAGTTATTTATATCTTCATGATGTTAATTCTCATTGCTTTGCACGTTGAACCATTTGCTTGAAATAAGCCTGGCGTATGCAATGCTTTTTTAAGTGCACCCATGCACAAGTAAAGGTGAATCAATTAAGGGTAGAAAACAGCGAACGTGTGCATTCGTTTATAAATTTCGCGGAATTCCCTACCACTCACAATGGTGTGGATGTGGCGTGAAACACTTTTATGGTTTTGCGAATTCGTGGGCGAAACTCCTTTACGGACGGAACCCAAAATGATTCAAACATTAAAACTTGACAGAAACGCACTGATTCATGCCACCATGCAGTGCGTGATTGCTGGCGTATACAATGTTGTAAAATTAATTTAGATTTGAGATTTAATCTTCTTGTTCTTTCAACGGTGTAACATTGTTTTCCTTTTCGCCTTAACCTATGTTCATTAATCGAATTTTTGAAGTTGGGATAATCTGATTTTAAGCCAGCAACAGTGCGTGAGGTGGTGTATCAAACAATTAGATGAACGTCTCAACGGGTGGAAAGGCATTTTTCGACTTGATCGATCGTTGCTCCGTCGCATTTCCACAATGAAAGATCCCGTTTCGAATCGAATAATTGACATTCATCTGTGTAACTGCAGTGGATTAGTCTTTGGCTTATGCGACCATTCCTCTGCGCTAAAACTGTCCGTCGAACATGCTGAAAACGACCGTTTTTTATTACACTCCATCTGTAGTCTAGATCCAACACCATCGGAAAAGAAAAGAACGAGGCGACATAAAGCGTTGGGTGAGCAGTAAATCTCATCTTCTTAATCGATTCTACACGGGCCGCAACCGGGTACAGTGACGGTAGCCCTGTAAGGGTCGCCGAATGTCTGGGGCATCTTAAATCTTACTCCAACGACCGTTTGGAACACGCCCCCGGATCTCAGAACTTTTGATCCGATTGATCGCAATCTGATTCGCACCTTGAAAACATCGCGAGCGTTTGGATATTAAATGTAGGCAGCTCAAAAGATATAGTCTTTTAGGGACCAGAAGCCCCACACTGCAACACATCAAGCATTAAAAATGTATGCTACCGCGTTTTACAGACAGAGTGCGACTAAATCTCTATGAATGAGGCGTCGAATGGACAACGAATTGAAGATGGAAGAATAGGAGGATGATAACCTGACACACGCCACTCTGTGAGGGGAATTTATTTATTCAAACTTTGAACATCCCCTGTTCCTGTTGTTTTCGGTAAAAACCAATCAAAGCAAAATTGTGGAAGTTTTCTATTTTCTTTTGATTTTGAGATGCGTTTTCCTTCCCAACATATTCGTCAGTGGCGCAGTAAATTTTGTTGTATACCAAAACAAAATTTTCCCCATCGTTTGGTACGATTTCCGATTGCGTTTCAAAAACACGAGAAGCCACCCAAGAAACGGAAGATAGCAACAAAACAATCAAACTCGAAAAAATCCAAAAACCACGAACTGGGGCTGCGTATTCGGTAAAGATATCCTAAATAAAGAAATCGTCTCGAAATGTAAACAAAAGCGTCTCCCGGGTTGCGTTTCGAGCCCATACGACCTTCTTACGTCACATGGAGTTTCCGTTCTGCCTTCACGCACATGCATACATTATCCACAGTTCCGTGACCTTTCGGAAGTTCTGTTTCTCAGCGGAGTATAAATGTTGGGTTTGAAACTTAAATCAAAGCAAAATAAAAGGAAAATGTGCCGGGCCAACGCAACCGTGTTCCATACGTGTCAGTCAAACTGAACCCGCCCACGAATTGTCCGAACATCAAGATGCTTATCGATGAGTTCAACTAGCTGTCCGATAGGGAATTGTCGGTTCCTTTTAGTACACTCTAGCAACATGGAGGCATTTTCATGTAGGGCTCAAAGAGTTCCTTTTCCGATGAAGTCCCTAGGGGATCTGATGGTGGATGTAACTAAACTTTTCAACGCCTCGCCTTGATGATGTTGTTGAAAGGTTGTGGAAGCCGCCTACATTTCCATTTCCGCTTGCGTAGAATGTCTACTGGGAAAGAAATCTTGACACCTAATGAAGCGTTGACCCGACGAAATTGAAATTAGGTTAGTACGGTCGAAGCAATGTGGACTGTCGCCTTTCTGTCCTCTAGTTCATAACCCATTTATGTTTTCAACTTTTAGGGTGGTGCGAATGACTGCTTTACGATAGTGGTTTTACCCAGAAAAAGAAAACAAAAAGGGATGCTTGTGTACCTAATTAGGTTATTTTTATTAATTTCTTTCCATCAACACTTTCCTCATTAGTAGCTTTGAACGCAAAATCCTTTTTCGTCTGATTTTTGGAAACATTTCGAAAGGATAAAAACGAAATTTGGAACCGGAAAGGTCCATAGGTGATTCTCTGACCCAATAATCAATTTTGCCCATTATGCCTACCCTAGACCTCATCCCAACCATGGACGGTGATGGGTCCTTGGCGTATTAAAAGCAACTGCGACCCTTTAAGTCCAGAAAAACAGTTCCCTTTTAGTAAACGATGCCAATAACTTAAGGGTTCGCGGGTATGGGTGATGCATAAACATGCCAAAAGTTTCCTCCATAAGCGCCTTCCATCAAAGACCCAAAGCTATCAGGCAACTTTCCAGAAAAAAATGCGTGTATAGTTATACTGGGAAAGCCTTTGCTTAATTTTCAGACATAATTTCTGGGTTATTGTTAAACCTCATCAAGCGGCTCAAATTCAACGAATTCTTTCCATTGATTGTGGGTGGCGACGTGTGTTCATTGATTGTGAGTGGACAAGAGAGACTTCGACCGGAAATCCTGTGCACCAAATCTGTGTGCGATCGAATGTTCCGTAAATTTCTCAACTTCATCGCACAGTGCAGGGTGGGCGTCAAGTTTGTAGTTGGCTAATGAATGCATCGAATCACACTCCCAAAAACCAACCACCACACGGGTGACGGGCTCATTCATTATGCACGACAGCAAATTCGTGCCACGTGACACGTGAGAATTTTTGATGCAACATGTCCACTGGCGCAATTGGATATCGAAAGTTCCGCTGTTACCTTCGGACTATGGATACAGTTTTCCAAGCGGAGTTTCACGTTCAGAATTGTGTTTAATTCTGTCTGATTGTATATTATTATACTCCGCTCAGTTTAATCGCGGAACTCTAGTGTTTTATTCAATGCTTCGAGGGTTTACCCCATATCTCGGTGTGGTAAGTGACATCGCAAAACACGGAAATCAGTGTAAATCCCGGCGAGCCCGCCAGACTGACAGTTCGTCAAAGCGCAATTATCCATTTGTCATGCATCAACACCACCGAGGCACGGAAGAGACAGCACCAGACGACAACACAACACCGTTCCGCATCCTTCCTTATGACTCGGTATCAAGTGATGAGAGACAAGCTTCCCCTATTTTACGAAACTGCACCACAACTGCAACACAAGTAAACTGTCCGTTTTCCAAATGCCTTTGAACCCTTTCGGAACTCCGTACCTTCGTTGGTTCGGATGGAAAATAAACAAAGAAACACAACGTGGAAAAACAAACCGGCTATAAATAATGTACCATTTTCCTACACGCAACTTCCACGGTTCTACTGACTGACTGTACTCGCCACTACTCGCAGCATTTCTGGCGTAGGACCTCAGTCCATTAGACCTCAGACTAAAGGTGTTGTTGTTGTGCGAGAAGTAAGACGCATCGTGGTCCAGTTGGGTTGGTGGGCGCCAGTGCCAGCCAGAGAGAAAGGTTAATTTCGGGGACTATTTTTATTCAACTCTAAACAACCTCACGATTGAAACAATGTTGAATAAAGCAGACTCCTTCCGACGATGTCTATTTCAGGCTGTAGGGAATGGGTATCACTCAGTATCGCTAGTGGTTGACAAATAAATCTGTTATAAACACAGGTGATGGTGACAATACTTGTGAAATTCAAGAAATTCTTGGGGCCATGTAAATGCGACAAACTGATTACACATCACCGACAGAGTACAATTCCGATTAATTTCTCTTGCGGTTTTACAAAACGCCAGTATAATTTTCATTCAAATCAATTGCATTAAAAGCTACAAATTGTAATGTTTATTTTGAAGTGCACCGAACAGGAGCAGCATTTTGGGGGAAAGAAGGCCAACGTTCGTGGTACATGTGGGAAAAAACACGATTTAGATGATAGATTATAGCTAGACACGCAAATGCGGTACCACCACTTCTCCCGGTAGGCAATATTTCGGCCACCTTCATTTTTGCTGTCCAAACTCGGCACGGCTTGGTCGGTAAAACCTCTGCAAAGGGTCTCTAATCTGTTTATTTGTTTGCGTTTCAAGTGCTACTTGTAAATGTTCATGTGGAGTCACACAGTGACTTGCGTTGAATGCTACTGTTACTTGGAGAAATGTGGCAATTAACATCTCAGTAGCTAAAAGTGAAGTGTGCTTGTGTTTATGCTGTGTGGTTTGTGGTAGAAAGTGAAATCCTTTTGCGTTGGTCTTTACCAACTTAAACAAAAGGCTACCCTTGCCTAATTGTGAGTGATTATGAAAGAATCAAACGAAGGTATCGTGCGATAGCATCAGTTTTTTACTAAGGGAAGAAAATTAAATAATCCAGTTCCGAGTCAGCCCAACGAGTGAAAATGATTAATGAATGGCTACATAAAACGGTGTCCGATCGGCGGAAGTGATTTTCGGATTCAATTCGGGTGCGAATTGATTTACGAGATAACATCACCACGCTGTCGCTGTTTGTAGGGGCGTAGGAGGCAAACTTTTGTTTGAAGTTATAGGAGTGAGCCTCGACTCAAAACAAGTGCTGCATAATGTTGGGCAGATGTGTTAGCGGTCAGGGATCAAGCGACGATCTTTCCGTGACGAAAAATCTATCGCAGGTAAGAGTAAAGAGAAAAACAAATATAACTAATAGAACGCAATAACATTACAGCTGAAATAATTTTTATAACGCTGGATTGTATAACTTTTGGCTATGCATATCTATGCAAATTAGAGAACTGCAACAGTTCCGGCTGATAACAAGAAAATGCTTAATAACTGTGTATCGGTATAACTAAGATATCTTATTACAGTAATTAACTTTCCATAATATTTATTTAACATAACATACTAATCATCGTTTGTGTGATAAAACACATTCAAATACATTCGCTGGTGATGACAAAAACTAAACTTCCCGACACGGTTCTTGCCAAATCAACTTCGCAATTTAATTTCCTAAAATAACTCTCCGAGACAGCGACCGATCCTTTTGCTGACCTTAGTATATAGCACGACTTAACTTGCTAACCTGCCCGAACGCGGCGACAGCTTCTCAGCACAGACCGGAAGCGTTGTAGATTAGGAAGGTGGTGAGCAAAAACACTCACTGACAGCCAGACTAAGTCCTTGGAAAAACAGAAAATAAAACGATCGTAAGGTCAGAAAAGTTAGAAGCACACAGACACATGAGTGTAATGAGGGAAGCACACCCAAAAGTGAAATGCACGACTTGGCAATGCTTTTTGACGTAGAGAAGAGCCGAGAGAAAAGATCAGATCCATAAAGTTTGAAAACGACTCGGAAGGTAATTAATTATGTTGCAGATTCTGTTTCTTTTTGTTGGTTGGAGCATTTTTGCTTCTTTTTTTTTTTTGTTTATTTGCCAGTCTCGGTCGTTCTTCAACGATCGCTCTATTTCCAGCAGCCTGCGGGCGTTCATGATTGCTCTGGAGCCATGTTAGGGGAGCTCCTGTAGGAAAATATTGTTCTTGTTGAAAAAAATATGGTTGAATAGACTTGTACTACACGTACTACTGCTCTGCTGCTAATATCCGCTCATATGTGGCATGAAGCGCTGTAGTAGTTTTTATTTTTGTTATTCTGTTAGCAGAATTTACGGTGGAAGACACGCAACGAGATGGCATAAAGTTACGATGGCAAACTAGGAATAGAGCAGTAAAGGCGGAAAGGTCATGGAAAATGAAAAAAACGACCTCTCAACCATAAATAACTCGAGTTAGGTTGTGTCTTACTATACGCTACCCTTTGCCGGAGTGGCAAAACGATGGCGAACGATGGTGTGTTAACGCTAACTCCATCCGCGAGGTGCAATTTTCCATGAGCGATGGAAAACTTCTGCACTCTCCGCTCATCAACACGCGTGTGTCCCCGTTGGATTGCGCTCCGACACATTTTTAAGGGACGTTTAACGAGGTTTCAAGTATGGTCGCACTGTTTTAGCACGTTTTTATACGATGACATTAAATTAATGCGTGGTTTTCAAAAGGTTCCCCAGCAACGGCAACAATGGACTGCCTTTGAGTGGTCCCACCGGTATGAGTTTGAAACCTTAGTCAGCTTAATTTTTCTGACCATAGAAATACATCACCACTGCCAGAGTTTAAGGTTAACTTCACTACAAATCGCATCGGAGCGTGTGTCCTTTGAGGGAAAACCGTTAAAGCTTTCCCGTACGTACGCACAAAAGCAATTATTTTTTGGCGAAAAAATATGTTTCCCCAGCGCCATTTACAGCTGATTAATCCTAAACCATGCACAGCTCGAAACGTTATTTGAGGCGAAGTCGAAAAAAAAATCTCCCTAATGCGTACACATGCTTAGCATAGAGGCCTTGCTTCTTTGTGTGCAGAGAACAGTGAAAAGAAAATCCTGAAGGTGGCGAAAATATGTTGAGAAGATAAAAAATAATCATCTTTTAAAAGACGCTTCCGACGGGTATGGGCGTTAAAGCGGAAACAAACCACGCGACGCTTAAGAAAGTGAGCGCGAGAGAAAGATAAATTACCAAACGAAAAGAACATTATGAAGCTATGCTGCCGACACCATCCACCAGCTCTTTGGCCCCTTCCATTCTATCACAATGTACTGCCTCAAGTGCGTAGTGGTTCTGAATGGGAAGGAAAATCAAGAGATTTTCCGAGTCGTGCGACATAATCGGTTCACGGCGCGTGGTATAAAACCCAGCGATCATGAGCTCTAAGATGCAGTGAAGGAAGGGATTTCATCATTTCATCTTCACGCGTCTGGAGGGGAATTGACATCAGTGCTCTGTGGAAAAGGAGAGGGATGAAACAACCATGATACCACGGATGGATTTTAATTGGGAAAATGAAACATGCCGCACCGCTGTCTTGACGTCTTAGTGGGACTTACGCTTCATTAGGGTAGAGAGTGAAGGCGGCTATCAGAAGGCATGGACGCATCTCCTCCGCCAGTGCAATGTTGATTGCCAACGATGAATCGTTGATGTGATTTGGCAGTTTATTTATTTTCTCACCCAGCTTGTCACTTCATGGGGCGTTTTTTAACTCCAAAGAGACGAAAACTGGTGAAAGAACGCTTCATTTGAAGAGATCCCTTTTGAAGTAACTCAATGAAGATATAGGGAAGGTGCGCTTGGTATGTGAGTTCAAAAGTGACACAAACTGTGTCAGTTAGTTAAATATTTCTAACAGATCAAAGGGTTTTTTGATGGTGGTAAATATGGACTTAGGCCAAACGGCTGACTTATATCACATCATTAACCCAATTTTCTATGAAGTGTGCTGAATTCATGGACAGGCTAGCCATGCCATTTAGCGATATTACTGCTCAATTTTTGTGCTTCCTACTAGCTGACGAACAAAAAGACAAGATGCAGCTCCAAACGTACGGCAAGGAGTAAAGAACATCTTATCCCACTAAATAAAACAAATAGCCTCCTTAGCAGTGCCAAATTGCACCAGTGCGCTCGTTTTGGAGCTCGTTTCTATTAATGCCAGCCTGCAGTTTGTTCTGATTGTTCACAAAAGAACGTACTAAAAGGCGTTGAATGAAAACCAGCACTTGTGTGCGAATGGGATTCTGCTTTTTTTTACATCTCAACATTCTGCTGACTCTTGCTGACCCGTAACAGAGAGTCCTTCTTAAAGCAAGAATGCATTTTATATCTCTCTTAACGTTGCTCTTTCTTTGCTTCGCTTTTTTGCGACCAAAACGAAGCTCGAAAAGCTACGGAGCACAATTTTTGGTAGATTTAAAATTTATGGTCCAAAATTTCCTACTTTTATTGGACGCCATCTATCTTCGCCCGGAAGCAAATGGACCTTGCTTGTGAGCGCGTGCCAAGTCCATTACACAAACCCAAGCTACGAGCTACGTCTGGTAGCCAATGGGGATGCTGTATTGTCACTGTAATGTCATAGGATATTGTTACACAAATCGTAGGGTGGAAACAGATGTACATCACCATGTGTCCGCATCAAGACGTTAATATTCCATGAAGAAGTGGACCAAATGCCCCAAGGCTAGAAGGGGAATAGTGTTGTAAAAGACTGCTCCACGATTTCTCCAAGGAATTGACGTATCTATTTGATCCCTGCTTATCAAGCTTCTAACAAACCTGCCGAGTTCTGCGAGAAGTGTTTTTTCCATTCCATTTCGTATGTTGTCCTGCAGTTCTACTACGTTATTTCTACTACTTTAGTGGTGCTTCATCGAAATGGTCAACGCTCTACTCACGTACGTCCAAGGTACCATATGTGGCACCATTTCCTAACCTTCTAAGTCAACGAATCATATTTGTACTAGTCTGATTGCCTTCCGATGTTGAATAAATTTAATAATACTAATGCGCATCCTTACCTTTCCTGGGATCCATATCCTGCTTCCGCATATTTTGTGCCCCAATTCTTATCTTTTTGGCTTTTTGATTTTCGCCCTTCACAGATCTACACCGACTGGGCCAACTATTATCTCGAACGGGCCAAGTCGAAACGGAAGGTATCCGACCTGTCCGCCGACTGTCGCGATGGGCTACTGCTGGCGGAGGTAATCGAAGCCGTCACCACCTTCAAAGTACCTGATTTGGTGAAGAAACCAAAAACTCCTCAACACATGGTGAGTACTGAAGTTTTCTTTTTTTACATGATTTGCATAATCTTACTTCTCAATTCGAAATTCCTGCACAAAAAGCATACAATTCCCTTTACAATCCGTTGGATGCATTCTTAAGTTTGCCATGCTACTTTTGCTTGTCAGGTCCGATTTGAAGAAACTATTTTCTTTCCTCTGCAACTACCTCGGAAGGAAAAACTCTTGACGAAAGCGGGAAAGAGCGATAAATCAATTACCGCCATAAATCATACTTATTAATAACAATCAGTTCACCATAAATCATCACCAACAACCGGAGCGGATATGATTCCGTGCGGTATGAGAAGAGTGACGACGACGACGACGACTGTAGATGTGCATTCGCGCACCAGTTCGCGGGCGCCTGTTTTCATTCCATTATGTCTAATAATGCTTACACTCTTGGAGGGCCAATGGCCTTTACCGCAAAGGAAACTTCCTTGCCAATAGTATCCCCAGTGCATTACGTGTGCTATTTTATTCTATGAATAATTAATTGCTGCATGTTTCAGTTGGCACACAGTATGCATGATAAGAAAAATATTTCCATACCGGAATAGGAATGTAGGATTTGTTATGTTTTTAATACATGAAGCGACAATAAATCTTAAAGTCGAGTTCATGCTGCAACAGTAAACAAA
>AXCM01008917.1:0-11186 GCA_000473375.1 Anopheles culicifacies | reverse complement strand
AGAATTGTGGAGCTCTAAGAAATCCAGAGTTCTGAGTGTTTCAGGAACTCTTCAGTTGTGTCTTGTGTCTAAGAGATGCTAGAATTAGCTTAATAGTTGCCAATGCTATAGTCCAAAGCCGCCCTGATCCGGCCATGTTTTGGAATCAGTGTTGTTGGAAAGGAATATCTCATCGCGTTGTACAATCAATAAATAGGACCAACTGTACCGCAGCTGCTAAGATACGCCTTGATCTTCCATCTATTAATATAATCAAAGAGATATAATACACTCCCTGTGTAGTTTCGCAAGCTGTGTTCATTCGACGCAGCAAATTAATCGATACGGAAACACTTCCCACAACCACTCTCCCGTTCACAAACGCTATCAGACACGATGCGGGCGCGGTAGAACTAGGCTTTGGTCTAATTTGTGCGACTAACCGGCAACGAGTCAGTCCTCATCAAATTAACACCTCCAATTTTCCAAAAACCCTATTTCCATTTCGTCAGCAAAACATCCGCGGGATCTCAACACCTCCTAGCTAATTCGTCTGAATGTCGAATGGGTCGTGGCCGGATCGATGGTATGAGGTTGTGAGGTTCGTCCTTCACATGAATTAGTATAATTGCTCCGCTTGCTCTTTCACCGATTTCTATCTGATTCTGATCGTTTCACCGGTATATACTCCACACAGTGCCTGGTTGTTTGGTCGGTACATGCACGCACATTTTCGTCCCCCCGTCCCCGTCCCGGCACCCTACGAACCACAATCAATCCACTGCGGGTGCAAGGAATCCGCAGCGAGAACGAGAGCCTTAAGTTGTTAATTAAATTAACTTCCCCATTACCCTGCCAGCCCTGCGCACTGGCAGGGCGGGCGCGAATGTACACACAAAATGACATCAATCGCTCGTAACGGAAGTCCAAGGCGCAACTTAACCTATAAATATGGATGTCCGCTCGAGGAACTCACCGGTCCGTAACCTACTCCCCCATCGCCGCCGGCATCGCATTTAACCTTCGATTCGTTGCGTTGGCCCGTGCCCGTGCTATCGGACGCCGGAAATCTACGATTATCGTTATTGTTTTCATTATTCTACCGGGTTCCGGTTATTAGGTGCTTCCACCCCAGGTGTCCAACCATCTCGCTCACACCCACATGCACCGCTGGCTCGAGGGCTTCGCGCTAGGACACCGGTCATGTTTTTTTAATGAGCTGTTCGCGAGTAGAGACACCAGAAAAACAACACCACACTTCGTCCACGGTGCACAGGCGGGTTCTTGAGTATCGACATCTACCCAGCTTATGTGCAACGGAATTAACACTCTATCTATCAACCGAGTCGCGCACGAGCGGTAAAGCAGAAAGTTGTAAATGACTTTAACCGCACACCGCAGACAAATGCATTGCGATGTTGGGAAGGACTGTTGACTGTGGAGTCGTTATGGGTATCTGGATCGGGACATTCTCCTCACACGGTGCAGAAGTTAGATGGACAAACGCACTCAGCGACGGATAGATTGATGTCAACGTTAATACTCAAATCAGCTGTGTCTAATCTGAGTGGAAGCACAGCAAGCGCATCGGAAACCTTTGAGCACATTGATACTACGGTCCATCAATACATTTTTACTGCATGGAAAGGTTCTTGACATCGTGACTGTCGCATCTAATGTTTATGTTCCACTCCCTATCATATGTCTGAGTTAGTTAGCCGTACTGTTCCAACAGATCATTAAATCGGACATCCCAGAGCTACTGGTGACGACCTATTCGAGGGGGATTTCGATATTGGAGATCCTCTCGCTAGAGATCCTCTACAATAGGCTTGTGTGAAGGTGTAGAAAAAAAACTGAAAATATTTAGACAACGAGCTCTGGTATCTCAGGTTCAACAAATATGTCCAGCACACTCAGCGAGACGTCCCGTTGAATCCAACTTTTTTTGTTTTATTTCCACTGATGTTATCTGCTCTGAATCTGCCCATTTTGTTAGGTGCTTACTCTCGTATGTTGTTCGCCACCGCTGCCATCCCGCTGCGTCTAATTCTTCGCGCAGGACTCGCATCGTGCACCAAGCCTGGAAAGGGAAACCGGACCGCATATGTTACTGTTTCCGCTCGATCCTTATCTCTATTTAAATGCTCGTGCTCGTTCGGTCATTTTCACCCGTCGTTTGCCGTCCCGCTTCAATTAAGCGCGTGGAACGGCGCAACGGACACCAGTGATTAGGCGATCGTTTAATTCTTCACTCACCTCGCTTCTATACGCTGGATGCGTGGTCCTTGATGGCCAGGGGGGGAGGAAAGAAAACAAAGATACAAACAAAACAAAGTCACAAAAAACACGCGCTAAAACACGGTGACCGAACACATCCGGAACACCGGAAGGTGGACACCACACAAACACACGCACAGAGCGACACAGACGAAAAAAGGAAAAGGACGAAGGGCGCGTAAACGAAACGCACCAACTTTTAATTTGATTGATGCGTTTTGATGTTTCCGGACACCACGGACCGTTGTTCGGGAGGAGGAGGGTGTTTTTTTGTTTTGTCCAACAGCGGAACGAGCGGGAAGGAAAGAGGACCCCGTACAAACACCCGCCACACCACGGGGAAGGTGATAAGTTGCGATTGCCGATGGCACCCGGGAGCATCACGGATGCCCATTAGCATTGGATGCAAATGGTTTACCAGGCACCCCCGGGGGTGAGGGTGATAATGGCCGACCGAAGGGGGAGCACACCGAGGCTAATTCATAACCACTACCACCACCACAATCGTTGGACGAAGATGATGATATGACGCGATGGAAAGCGGCAAAAGAAAAACAGAAACCAACCAAAGGTAATTTGTCTCCGCCCGAGGATGGCAAAGGCAAAAACAACCCACCGGACTAATTACGAGCTATACCGCTTTCAAGGTGGTGCATTAAAGAAGCGGTTTAAGATGAGCAGAGCGTTGCCGTGCCGGGAAAACAAAATGGGGCAAACATTAAAGAAAAAGCGGAAGCAAAAAACAAACTAGAAACGTGATACAAAACCTCAAACAAACCAGCGGAAATGTTTACAAATAGGTAACAATTGTTGGCACTCGCTTGACAAGGAGAGCTGTCAAAGTGGGCTGTGTTTGTTGTGTTCGAAACAAATTGAAGTCATTTAGCGTGTTAGGGGCGGCGGTTTGAAAAATTAAGTGCTGATTAGTAATTAGCTTTTGTTTCTTTTTCTGTTTTTGAAGCAGACATTGTTTGTTTTGACGTTTCGAGTGACGTCACGTGACAGATGGCGAAGCTAAGTATCCGCTGTCAAATTGGCAAATGTCATTTTGTTTACTAACATTCGTCCACAGCGACTACAACGCACAAGAACAATTGTTTTCCAGCAAACGAGTGACTTGTTTCGGTGCAACAGGATGTTAACTCACGTTCATTTACCGTTCAGTGGTATCCTTTCTTGACAGTTTAGACTCCCGCTCTGTTTAGTGCTCTTAGAAACTTCTCACATTAGCACGACTTCTCCCTTTCTGTCTCATCATTCGTGTGTGTGTCCTAATGAGTCGGTGTGAGTGTCGCAACGCTTCAAACGCACACTCTGCTGGGGAGGGGGGAGAAAAAAACACAGCAAATTGCAAAATCTTTGCTCTTTATCTCTCGCGCTACTCGTTGCTTTTGTCCCGGTCCGTCCAGACCGTCCACTGGTAAGTATTTCGTTATTATTAGTGTTATTATTATTGTGTTCAGCTTCAGCTACTCGCTTGTGTCACACCACATAGCCTACGGTCGGACAAGTTGCTCCCCTCAACTGTCAAACCAGGGATAGGTAGTAGCGTCGCTTTGATCGTGACTAATAATCAAAAAAGGCGTCGTTCGTGCTTGATTCCATGATGCCTTGCCCACGCTTCTCCCTCATTAGCTTCCAGCGCCCAGCATATTATGACATGAAAATTTGCTACAATTGTTCCTCTCCCTCTTCGCCCTGTCTTGCCCTGTCCTGCCCTGTCAATCTAATATGCCGCTGGTCACCCGTTCCGAAGTTGGTCGGATTTGTTTCGCACAGCGCGTTCTCCGGCTGGCTGGTCTGGAGCACCATCGCCATTTACTGTAAAAGGTTAGTCGGTGGAGACGAAGTTGGGAAATGCCGCCGGGTTGCGACCGCCTACCGGGATCTTCATCGTAGGAGGAGGGGGGGGGGGGGAAGGGAGGTTGGTGGAGGAAAAAACCTCCCGGCCACGGGCCGGAATCGGAAAGGTCCGGCGGGAAAATTAAATGTGTTTCGTTTGAAGTTTCATTACACCGCCGACGTAGCGCACAATCCGGCCCGGTACGCTTCATTTTCTTATTATCGTTTTCGGGGTTTGGGTTGTTTCGTGCGGTACGGTAGGCTACATTCCAAATAACACACTTTTCCGTCCGTTTGAAGCCGGGCCAGCCTGGGCAATGTTTGTGGTCCGTGTGATGCCGTCTGATTCGACGTCGTTTTGTTTTGCCGTGTTGTCGTGCTCGGTGGGGGGGGGTGGGGCAAACTTATTAACAACAGAAAAGAAAAAGGACATCCAATGTGACATTACCGGGACGCCATCTTGGGCAAGCACGTTTGGGGTAGCTAATTGCATAGAAGTAGTCTCCTCAGACTGTGGCCCAATCGTTCCAAAAGTTCCAACGGCTGAGTTTTGGAAAGTTTTCTGCCTCTCTGGCGAAGTGGTTGTGGTTTTACTCGGTCCAATATGGTTACCTGCGCACATCGCGCTGAGCACATCCGATGAAGAAATAGAATTCCACTTTGGTAACTATTTTCAAACCAACCAGCTCCACATTTGTTTTCCAAACCACCAAACGTTTCCTCGTCCGGGCACTCATGTCCAACACATTTAGAGCAAGTTATTGCTCACAATGGTGGACATTTCCGGACCACCGAATAGCTTGTCACCGGATGATGCTTATGTCAGCCATAAACAATAGCAGTACTTGTCCACTATCAATTACAGCAAAACAAATAACGACGATGTTTCGCACGGGGTGATGCTTTCAGAGCAAACGAAATAAAACAAAACAAAATGGTCGGCAGATAAATTCCACTACAATTAATTGATATCATCCTGAGTGTGTGGGCTGCTTTATTTGTTTTACACTTTTTTCCACCATTCAGCAGAATCGTTTCACATCGTTTTGGGGCAGATTGCACTGCACCGTTCCGTCGGGCTGCACCCATAAACTTTCGTCCGCACCATAAAACGGATGGTAACGTCAAGCACTCGTCGGTTCTGCCGGTTATTTCACGTTTTTTTCTTTGTTTTGTTGTTATCCCCCTTTGTAGTGACCCTTTCGCATGCTAACGACCGTGCTAAACGTGCACCAGACGTAAAGAGATGCGGTAAAAGCATTAAATGTAACAGTTTACTGCAGAGACGTTTAGATGGTTTCATCTTGCCTGCCGTTTATGGTAGCACGAAATAAAAGTCAAGTTTCGTACGAGCCTGGAAAATTACTGCACACATCTCACGTTTGGAGGTCTCTATTTGAAACACCCACACGCTTGTACAACAGAAACCCCGCCAGTTAGCTGAGTGTGGCTAACAGAGGTTAATCCGCTTTTTTTTGAACGATAGTAAAGAGGTACGGGTTTGTCTAGAATAAATGTACATCCTCAACATGAGCACCAGGGCTACCACCGTGAAAATCCTTCTCTCGTCTATTTTAGGTTTGAAGTAGAACTACCTCTACCTTCATCAATCCAAGTATTCTTGGACAAAAAATATACACATGTCGAACAATATCTAACCTGTGGCACGGTGTGGCGGTAACTGTTTCCGCCATATTTTTAGCGCCATTCGTCCAGAATCATGCATGTGGCCCAAAAATTCCTCCAGAATATCGAAAGCATCGCTCGGCGGTAGAAAATAAGCGTTACAGTGTTAGAGCACGATTAGCCAGGTAGTACACAAAGGATGTAAATGTGTACGCTAGATAGCTAAACTACCTCAAGTACAATCGATGTCTACTCTTGGTAGAAATGATCTTACGCATAGTCCATAACTCCATACGCCTGATCAGAATAGCCCATGCATTTACTCACCTTTATTGATTTATTTTACTCCAATTGAATCTCTCAATCAGATTACTTATCCAACTTACAATAGGACACTATCAATCTCTATAAAACACCTTGAACAAACTACGAAAAGCGATTGTACCGGGAATGTCTACGGGAAGCTTCGGTGAATATCCCTTCAGCCAGCCACATCTTCGCCTGTGCTTATGGCTATCGTTGTCTATGCGTGCCCGAAAACACTTCCAGCCTCCGGTAAGTCAATTCATCTTCATAAAGAAAGCTGACAACATATAGTCGCTATAATTCGTGCGGCTATTACGGTTAATACTGTGTACCACTATCAACGTCAACTTCCCAACGACGGCGAATGAGACCGGATCAAGTACGGGTCCTTTAACGGGTCGTGTTACGCAAAACGGACTTGGTCGCAGAACGAGAACGGGAACGAGCAAATCGTAAAGAAATTGATGAGAATTCTGTGAGAATGGGAGCACGAAATGGGAGAGCGACGGTAGTGAAAGTGAAGTTTAACCGCAGATAGTGCTAGAGCCGTAGATCCAGAGTTGCGTCAATTCGTCAGGAGCAAAAGAGGGGGGAAAAGAACTTCATTACGTTCAAATGGCACCTGGAAATGTCTATTGGTCCTGAAAGATTGGCCCTTGCGGAGGCTGAAGGATGGGGAAGCAATTTTCTTTTCGCAAACGAACGAACGCCAAACCACAGCATGCTGAATGCTGCGAGTATGTGGTGCGTCGCATACATGGAACTGGCAACAGCTACGGAAGATGGGAAGATTAAAGCAATATTTATGTGATTACGTTTTGAATATTTATATCTTTGACAGCGATTGCGATTGTTACGCGTACCGCCCCGAAAACAGAAGCAAACGAAGAAAGCATCCTCGGTGGAGGATGCGGGACAAGTAAATAAAACGGTACGGGTAGCGCACTGGCGCGAACCGACATTTCTATCCACGACACGTACGTCCGAGAAGCGAACGGGAGCGGTATAGGATGGAAGAAAGAGACAGCTGTGAAGGGGTGCGTGCAAGCGAGCAAGATTTTGGGTCGGCAAGCTCAAAATGGTGTGCAAGAATGCTTCCGGGGAATGCCTTGGTTTTCCCCTCTGGTTGGAGCGACCGAGAAAGCAAGACAAGCAAGACGAGAGACAGCCAGCGAACAGTAGCCAAGAAGAGAGTGTGCGCACTTGCGGTTCCCGAGCGCGCCTGAATGGTAGGCAGCCCGTACGCCATTTGCCAGAATTTCGACCCGTACGCGGATGGGGACATCATCTCCACCCTGCCCGTGCCGGGTGTAAGCAGGAGCACAGTCGAAAGTGGCTGTTAAAAAGCGATTGAAGCTCCTGTGCGGTACACACACTGAGTATCCGTGCGCCTGGATGGTAGACAGCCCGTACGCCATGCCACGCTGACGGCTGCGCGTACTAAACCCCCCCCGCATTCTACATGCTGGATGCAACGCACTGTGCAGCCACCATTTTTTTTGTTACCATCATCCTCGTCCGGCATTGTCGACCGGAAACCAGATACATAGTGACAGAGCTACACTACATACCCGTAGGGGGCTCTTCAATGCGGGTAGGTTTAGGGGGAAGAAATAAATCGTACAAGTGAACACTCCATTTGCAACCATACGAATACCGACCGAGGTGAGTACAATGCTGGAAACCATGGAGACAGGCCCGGATCGGTTCTCTCGTGGGTGTTTATACTTTTCACCACGGGAACTATCGTTCGTTGTTTTGTCTTATATTTTGCTCCTTTACCGGCCATCTTTCAACCTTCCACTCTATTGATTTATTTCTTTCATTCCAATTTATCTGCTGTTCTATTGCTGGAAAGAAGAAAATGAGCGAGGAAACTGGGTGTGGTTTTGCAGTCTTCATTGTCCCCCAAGGAACATCCGGAACGGTTGATTAATAGGTACATTGTGATACAAAAGCACACCACGCGGTTCGTTTTTCGTTTCAAGATGCTTAAATTGAATAGACAACAGTTAAGGTCACTAGTGTCCTGCTTCTTTAACAAAACGTCTTAGCAAAACCACGAGTAGTCCACACACTAAGAGAACACCAACTGTTAAATTTACTATCATCCACCGTTTGACAGCTGGTTAGCAGCCATCTTGGTTGAACCAGATCCACCACACGTCGGCAAGTGGTCGAATAATGGACCAATTGTTTCTCAACACACAAAAATAAAGAACACGATTCGCTTTTAGTCATGTTTTGATTTTTCTTTGCTGTTTCACCTTTTTACACCTCTCACAAACAATTTCCAGCTCTGTATTTCAAAATAAATGTGTGTGTGTGTGTCTGTGTATATAGCAGAGATTTTATGCGCCTATTCGACTAGACTCCATCTCCAACAAATATTGGTTTCATCACGAACCACTTCATTTGGATACTCCTACTCCAGCTTCACACTACTTAACTTGTGCAATTTGTTATACTTTACAGCTTGCAGTTTAACCTGCTGCTGTGTGTGTTAGTGCACGGTATGGGTTTTTGTGTATGAGTTAATTAATATAGAAATATTTCTTTTATTGTGTGGTTTCTCACTTCAATCCCCAAGTTGTTGTGCTCTAGTAGGTTGCAGCAAATATAAAGAGACAGGCAATTCTCAGGCCAAATTTATCTTCAAGATGTGTGAGATGCTGTTTTCTTTAATGCTAGTAGATGGATGATTTAGCATACTCTGTTTTGCATTTTAATTTGTTCGCTACCTTACAGCTCTATATCTCAGATCCGATCTTACCACAAAATCAATTAGTGCAACGTGAGTCCTTTATAATGCCACTCTCACAAATATCCGTGTGTCTTTAACTACTCTCCTCGCTACGGTTGCAAGGAGGCGCCCCGGTTGAGATGAGATTCAAACTCCACCCTACGGTGTGTTAGTCCTAAGCGCCGCAGCATGAACCAACGGGATCGCCTCCAAGTCGGCCTTCCAATGCGGTACAAAAACAAAGCAACCACGCAAAAGCGAGCTGTGCCATTGATAACCCAGAAACATCAGATACATTGTTGTAGTTTCGGATACCGTTTTTCATCAACTTACTGCAGTAGAGACCCACAACATGCAGCGGGAAACACTGAAGTAGACCACATTCTTCCGAAGCACTCAACTACATCGGTCAGATAACAAAAATCGGACAAAAATCAAATAAACAACAAATCAAATCGCACTTTTATGATTTTCTTCTTCGTTTAAGGTTTTTATTCGTTATAGCGTTTACTTTATACTTATTGGCGGCGCTTCCCGACGGTGTTACTTTTTTTTTCTTCTTCTTCTTTTAAGATTTGAGTGTCGGGTCACGCGTCTTTGCTGCTATGTACACTCAGAAGTTGACTTTTGTGTTTGTTTTTATTTCTTCTTCTTTTGCGCGCTGCCCTGTCGCTAGACTCAAGACTTACTGAACAAAAGGAATAGGCGTGCATGCCGTTCTTAATCACCCGCAAAACAAACAAACGGAAAAGAAGAAAGCTTATTTAATTTACTACATTAGGTCGATATATCATTTTCTAGTTTAGTTGCTTTTTTTTTTGTTTTGTTCTTGTTCTCCAGTGGTTTCAATACGTTCCGGGGGTGTAGTCGCGTTAAGTAGTCGAAGATACCGAACCCGCTTACACGAAACCGAATGGGTGCCCTTTGTGTATGTGTGTTTTGTGTGGATCTGTTTTCACGATTTGCGAGTATATTTGTGTTTATATGTGTGTGTGTGTGTTTTTTGTTTTGTTTTTGCTCTTTCTATCGTTACGCATACAAAGGAAGTCCGAAGGTGTGGCTAGTGTGGTATGGGAGATACTCCGTACCACTTACCCGAGCTGTCCAACGTCGGCTCCCGGCAGCCTCCATTACACCAGCGACGACAGGGGTGGCCGCGGTGGTGAACCGGCACGGCCAGCAGATGTAGTGTAGTAGAGCTGCTGCGAGTGTGGATGTGGCGGAGGCGGCACAAAACCACCGGTCGCACCTTCGTGGTAGAGTACCGGTACGCGCACCAAACGTTGAGCCGCGTGCGCCATGTTCGCCATGTTGGCTGCCTCTAGCTCGGCCGCCAGCTGACGTTTCCACTTGTTTCGCCGATTCTGGAACCAGATCTTTACCTGCGTTTCGGTTAGACGCAGCGACGCGGCCAATCCCGCACGTTCCGAGGAACTGAGATAGCTGTTGGAGGGAGGGGGGGGGAGAGAGTGAAATGAAGGCAAACAACGGTTAGTAACGAATCGGAGGGAAAACAGTCAGAAGCTCCTGTAACGTACCGTTTCAGGTCGAAGGTGGACTCGAGCTGGAACACCTGTGCCCGCGAAAATACGGTTCGCGTTTTCTTCTTTCGCTTCGCCTGCATTGCACTGCCGTTGGAGTTTGGTGAGGCCGAATCCGACGGTCGGTCACTTTCGTCGTCCTCTTCAATGATCTCCTGCCCATCGTCGTCGGACTCGCAGTCGTCACCATTGCTAACGCCGCCCGAACCGCCTTGTCCTCCGCCCGTACCCGCACCACCCATCCCGACCAGTCCACCCGTTCCGCCGCATCCGGTTGCCCGTCCGCCCAGAAATGCGGGATGTGGCGAGGGTGACTTGGATTGCTGAGAAGGTGGCGGTGTCAGCGATGGTGACTGGTTTTCAATGGCATTGGTGGAGTTGTCTATAATGGAATTGGGAAAAATGGAGAGATAGTGTTCAAATTGGAGCTGATTAAAGATTTCTCAATAAGCTCCTCTTCTTCGATGGCTCACAATTTTGGCTTCCATGACTTGTATTTTCCCGTAACAACCTGGGACTTGCTCGTTCGGAAAGCTCAATAAGCTCAGCTTGGGTTTAAGTCTTAACCTTGACTTAAGCGTCTCACTAAAGTCACATCCACCCGTCAAGAGTTCGGAAGAGTAGCATCAAAATATTACACAACTAGATCAGGAAGCGACACATTGCTTCAATTCTTATTCTGCGCTTTATCTGAGTAGTCGAGGTCATCATCATACCGATGGTGTTAGTGACACCTCCAAATGATGGACGAGGAAAACTGAAAAATCTCAACCAGATACGGCAGATATCCAAGCATCTCGCACCGCTCCTATTTCTCACGATCAGACGCGTATTCAGCTGGACGATAAAGTTAGAGGTTCCCAAAACGG
>AXCM01008916.1:0-11151 GCA_000473375.1 Anopheles culicifacies | reverse complement strand
GCAGATGTGTAGACCTCAAAGTCACAAAAAGCACATACATTCTGTAACATTTTTTGCGTTCAATACATCCTGTTGCTGTTTATTTCATATTTATATTGAACATATGATTCCTTTTTCTATTACTTGCTTTTCGTAAGAATCTCTACGATCATGGTGGCCATATAATGGTTTACGAAACTTATTGATATTACGTAGTGGGATAGTCAGTCCTCGCTGCTGGTCCCGGTACCGAGTCCCGGACCGGGTGTTAGAAGCGCACTTCCGCCATCGTCACAGCACTCACCACGCACTCATCAATATAATGTAATTATTGAAAATGTGATAAGTATGATCTGTAATATTAAAACCGATACACATTTCACCATCCCTTGTATAAATTAAAGGGATTTAAGATTCAGAATATGTCTTTCATTTCAATTTAAAAATGTTCAAGGTGTAATGACACTGTATTTGAATTAATAGCAGTATATCTGATATTAATAAAACTTATAACAAGTCATTAGATACATACTTCTATAATAAAAAAAGAATAAAAATGAAGATTGTATGAAATTATTACAATCAAATTATGCAATTTTGAGGTACCTTTGTAACCCATTTATTCACATTCAATTAATGTACATTTTTCTAGCTCTTGAACAAGTTTAGCCGTTTTGATAACAAATGATCGTATTACATTACTTGCAATTCACATTCATGGGAACACAATTCCTTTTGCGAACCAAGTCCAGACACCTTATACCAACGCACGTTTTTGCCCGTTTTATTCATCTGTTAAATCCCATGTGCATTTCACGTTTATTTCCTCATTTGCTTTTAAAAAAATACATTCTACAAACATTCTTTTCCATTCTTCCACCATTGATGAAGACATTCCACAAACGTTAAACAAGTAACGGCAATGGTACTAATGCAAAAGTTTATACTTTTACGATAAAAAATATGAAAGATCCTTAGATTCGTGCATCAATTTTACAGAATGCAACACTGTCGACATTATGGTCCATGAAATTTTCAACAAATCGTTTACCCCTTCCCTAATCGATATATACACCGCAAAGACCCTAGGTACGGGAGATGGTCCCGACTGCTGCTTCCAGGGTGAGGAATTCATCACCCGGTTGTACATGAAGACGTTACCCAGAACCAGCAGATGCGTCACAGGCGTCTGCAAACGTGCACATAAAACATCACGAAACAATCCAATTCGAGCACACAGTCAACAATCGCATAAAACAACCACATGAATATAATCGACGCGAGCACAGAAAACAGACGCTCCATAAACGTAAACTTCGTGGTTAAAGATTATCATTACATCGTTGCGGTAGCATCGCATCAGAAATACGGACAAGTGGTGTACTTTATCTTACATTCTGTGCTCCATCCTGAGCCAGTAAAGGAACTGTGTGTGGAACTGAACCATAACTTTGATGAAATATTGATCGGTGAAAGTTGACGAAGTGCATCAACTAAACCAATCGGTTAATGGTGAATAAAGTTTCTTTGTCTGGAAGTTCACAACCGATAAAATGTCACCTTACAAAGGTGTGGCATTAATAAATTCTCCCTAAGGTATGCATCTAAAACGGAAAAGTGTATCGATATAATACTGTTTACAAGAACAAATGAGGGCAAAGCGTCAAGCTAGCTTGAGTTCAAGTCAAGTCCGATTGAAGGTATTGCATTTACCAGAATTAAAGGTTTTTATACGTTTTTTGTTTTGTTTTGAGCTTTAATTGATTTGCTACATAGTGAAATGATAAATATTTGATACCATGATTATCAAGCGTTGCACATTATCGTTATCTAAGGTCATGTTAAATGGCTTAATACAAAATAGCCCTTCATTGTTCTCTTCATTTGTGCATACAGATTCCGTTTTGACGAATATATCTCATACTTATAAGATTTTCTCTTAGAAACTCTTTGATAAACCAAAATTTATACAGATAAAATGATGCATACAAGAAATATCACGTTCTGTTCCCGAAAATGAACTGAAACCGGAACGTGCTCATCGTGCTCCGGAAGTGATTCCGGAAGTAAATGCAAACAAACACCCGGACCCCTACTTATTTGAATGCACCAATTCAGCTGCACGGCATGCAGAAGCCTGTGCACATAGGTTGCTGGGAGAAAGTAACGTTTCGGGTAAAAGCTTTGACAATCAGTGGAGTGTGCAGAGCGATAGACGAGGAAGAGGAGCAGCGAAAAGAGAGGAGGTAAGAGAGAAAATGGAAAATAAAAAAGCACTTACTCACGATTTGAAAGTGTGCAAAACCGCTATTCAGAACTATATACCGTCATCAAGCTTCCAAGACTGGTAATAAACTTTGAAAAGCATCCCTATTCAACCACGGAAACGAGTACGATCGCCGGCTAGGGATTCGGAAGGAAGAGCAGTTTTATTTTAAATCAACCATGGCGGTAGTGGTGCTGCGTTTCGAATCAATGCAAACCGTAGAAAAAGCAGTCCATACCGAGAGTGGCTGCCATCGATGCTAGCCGATCGGGGCGAGTAAAGCCACACTAACAATGGCAAGCGCCTCGATTGACGAGATTGACAAAGGAAGAAACATAAGACGGAAGAGGATCGCAAAACGTCAGTAACGAACTAAAAATGAGAACAAATACACCAAAAATGCCACTTTTTCCATCGCGTACCTTGTGACGTTGAAGAGAGTGGCAAAAACGTGCTCTCTATTAGGCAAAGCTTCACCGTCCGTTCAACGAACCACTCCGGATCTAACATTTTCGATGAGGACTGTGAACATAAAAACGCAATACAAAAAAGGAATGCATAAGCGGTATGCAAAAAAAGCAGCTATCCAGTCCTTAGTTACGGTACCAGCTGGGCCAACTTTTCATGCTTTCATGCCCGTTATCATTCTTCGTAGAGCTCTAAAAATTTCGCCTCTATCGGCTAGCACTGCTCTCGGGCTAAGGAATATCTTGTGGTGCACCAAGAGCGTTTGGCAATTGTGGTATCATCGTCCGGAAGTACAGGAAACCGGATGTCGGCGAAATGTCTCAAAGGCTTCTACAGCCGGACACGGTTGGCTTAGCACATAACGCATGCAACGCAAGGTTTGTAGTTCTATTTGATTCATTAAATATGTATGAGTACTGTTTTTAGAGCTTGCATTCGTGTATGGTTTTGACAAAAAGTAACTTGATAAAAATTTAAGCACCTGTTCGTTTTATGGTCGTATTCGGAATTGTCACCCTAAAACACTCTTTTAATTTTGTTTTTAACGAAGTTTACCTCTCGGAGCAACTCAATAGTTGTAGATTCTTAGATACTTCCTAATTCACATTAAAATCTACACAATGAAATGTGTGTTTGTTGGTTGGTTCTTAATACTAAAACTCATATACCCCTCGGCCAATGCTCAACCTTGACGGTGTTTTCGAATAGATTTATTTGTTTTGTTTCTTTTAGCTCAATGAAGGTTTAGGACAAACAGAAAAGTAAAATTAATACCTATAAAGTCATTCAATTGGAAAAATTCTTAAAATTTTCCATCGATGTTTACCGTAAAATCTTAATAAACACATAAAACAGTGCCAGTTTTGGGAAAATTGGTGTGCATATCGCAAGGAATGGGTATATATACTAAGGCCCTGCGTTCATCTAGTGCGATCTTAATGAAGGAATATACAAAGATTAGCAACCCTCAAACACCCTTCGTTTTTTAACGTTATTTGATAGGAGACTATCAGTTTATCATCTTTCATCAGCATTCAACTGTCGTAATTAAAGTACAAAAACAGTGTCATAAAGCTCCGTTATGATGTCTTACCGCAATCAACAGAAGCATCAACATGTTTCAAATAGGCAATTGAAAGTCAATATCGAAGACCGGAGACGGATTTTATAGAAGGCATAGAAGGCCCGATCAAAGGCCCGGAAGGATAAGAAGTAGACGCGTGATCAGTTCTAAACTTCTTATTTTGTTGCAACTCAGTTTTATTTAAGGGCTGTCGAGAATCATGTCTATTGGAAGCAGCATGGGAATAGATACCTGGAATCCTTGGAGTTCCGAAATGAAAAAATAAACACAATTCTTTCCCACTATTTATTAAAGAGTCTCTGAGCCATGACGCTCACTTTGAACAGCAAATTCTGCCTGTATTATGGCTTTGGACGTTCAGATTCGATGTTATTTCAAGGCCTTCACTGCTCGTGATGCATCCATCACTTTTAGTTTTTTTGTCTATTTAAATGAAATACATTCAAGCAAAAAAGGCAATTTTTGTGTCAATCGATTCTAAGAAATTGCATGCTATACAATAAACATGATATGGAACGAAGAACGTTGGAGTAGCGTTTTTTTCTATTCTTCATGTTGGCTTCCGTGTCTTGAATTTACCAGCAACAGGATAGTCGATCCGGCGTGGGAGGAAACCGTCTGGATGGGATTGGATGCTTGGTACTGTCGTATGAACACCGCCGCCGCTATCTCCTCGGCCACCGAGCCGAGCTGATACAATTAAATCTAATATGCTACAAAAAATAACTCAGAAGATCAGATCAGTCTAAGAATTTTTCTCTAGATTACGACTAGGAGGGAATCAGCGTCAGCCTTGGATAAAGGTCACGGCTCAGAAGCGCATATTGTTTGACTGTTGCGATAAGTGTTTTAAGAAGAGAAGTTTCGACAGACATCTAGAATGATCGATTGGAGGCCATTAGCGTAGACCTCTTACAGACCTTCATAGGAAGTCTTGCAGGACAAATTAATAACCGTTATGCTCCTGTGAACTCAGCACTCTATTTTTCCTCCAAGCTTAAATTCCAATTATAAAGAATCTCTGAAATAATTTGAAGAAGTTTACGTTCTAGTGCAGCACGGAAATTCGTAAAGACTTCCAGGTTTTACAGCCTCGAGATGTCTTAACCTGCCATTTATGGCTTTTCCATTTACCTACAACAAAATCTTCGTTCCAGAGAACATACAATATATAATACAATCTGCGACTCTACCGTGTGAAAACTGGTGTCGCTCTATGTTAAAAATCTACTGTACAGCAATTATAAACATATCAAACTATAGGAAAACTTTACTTTTTCTAAACTTCAAGCAATCGAACCTACTCAAATACCATTTCGCACAGAAAATCGATTACCTAAGTAGGAAAGCAAACAACAATGTATGATGCTGATGCTGGCTACAAAATGACAATTAATGCGCATATTAATTTATCAATTTCACGCCACATCTAACCATCATCATGTATGACGTTGATCGTCATAATTATAGCCCATAACACACACATACACCATGCACAGGCTCAAGTTTGATAACGTTCACTACAGCTTTTGGTCTCGATATTATCGATGTTAACCCATTTTCATAGGGTGGAAAATGCAAAAAAGCCCTTGGAAAATCCAACTTTGGAATTTTGATTCGCTAAATAATTGAACAGGATCTCGTATTTCTCATGCTCTTCTCTCTATTCGCTTAAATTGTTTCTAAACTTTTATTAAATCTCTCTTAGCAAATGAACCATCCTGTATCGGAATGAGCCGTCACTAAATCCCGTCTAGTGCATCGCTCGACACGGTGCTAAAATAAACAATTAATATTCATCAATATCCACAGAGATTCATGTCACTCGGCCCACCCACCGCGATCCAAGGTGAATCGTTGTAAATGAAGATGAGCTTTTTTAACAAACCTCTCTCTCTCTCTCTCCCCCTTTCACTTCCACTGCAACCCTTTTTGCATATTGGGTTTCCATCCCCGCTCGCTCGCTTAATTTTTCGCAGCCCATAAATGCCATCGCACATTGCTTCCATCGATCGGGACGTTGAATAATTAATGCGCCAACCAGTCATTTCCGATCATTTTCAGCCCCGTTTAATTTGCTCTCATGCTCGCGCACCGACCGCACGCACACTTCCGCGTTTGGCACCTTTTGGCGCCACATCGGAACCGGAACATCCCAACCGGTGTCCCGATCATATTGTTGTTTGCTTATGTTTTATTTACCCTTCCCACTTGCCGATACAACGGCACTCAACAGCATGTCACCTCGGCAACCCATTTTTTCCTCTATTTTTTATCTCATTTTTATTACCATTCCCGCGATGCGTTTATTGACTTGTTAGCGCGATCTCATCGAACGGGTTTGTGGTGCTGGTGTGGCGTAAAGCACTGCCGGATACTCGCGTGCTGTTTACACAAAAATAAAACAATTAATAATGCAGAAATATGATGAAAAATAACGATAATCACAACCGAACCTGACAGATTGCTCGTTTCATTAATTAATGCAATAAACTACAGTCCCGGACGCGCCCGGCACCAGTTTAACGATCATCCGTGCCCGGTTGCAGTGCTCCCATCGAGGTGCGATAATTTCTGTACTTACTTGTATTGTGTTTTGCTTTCGCTGTGTGCTCCTGGTGACCCGCTGCACCCAGTAGCCATTCGTCAAGTGGCAGTCGCACGCTTCATGTGCATCAGCCACCACCACCGATGGAAGGAAAAGCCACGTTCGATGGATTTTCCTACCGCAGGCTACCGGCCATCTAGGCAACTGGCGTGCAGTAGTGCTCAATGCTGAGGCGCAAAAACCCGAAACCATACCAGCGCGGGAGATTGTCAGCAGCGGGTGGTATAACTTTCCCAGCATTAATTATGTCGCACATCGTTACGCTTGCGTCACCCTTTCGGTGCCATACCGATGGCGCAACAGGATACGCGAAGGATAACAGCACGGTACCGGTGTGACAACATCGAGCCACCGATTTCTTTGACTAGGGAAGCACTCGCAAAGTGGTGCGGATATCGAAAGCTTCACCAGTGAGAAAGCGCAAATTTTCACGCAATCTCTTGCGCTGGAAATTTTGGTAAAAGTTGAACTAATGTGTTCCGTACGCGCGGGCACATATACATTTAAACACACACTCATGAGCATAGAATATAGCGATGGGAAAGCTTCGAAATGCCCTCTGGCAGAGGGAAGCCGGCTGGATGAAAAGGCTCATATCAAGGAACGAACCCCGGACTCGGTGTGTAGTGTGTCCCTTTGGAATTATTTTCAATAATTAACACAGGCTTTCGAGAATAAATTAATGCAAATACACACCGACGAATGGGAAGTGCTTTTGAGTGTATACCGCTTTCAATTTATACCCTCGTTGGGTTATTTTTTGTCTGCTCTTCCCTTTTTTTTTGCATCCAGTCGCTCTTCAGAATTGTATCACCCGGTTTAATACATCAGGTGGCCGTTGTAATGGTGTGAAAGTGTGTTATTTTTCCAGTTTTTTTTTATTTGCCATCGTTATGAGTTGCTTTTATCGTGTCTTCATTATTTTCAATGTGTATCCCGCTTTAATAGATGATTAAAGGTGTACATGAATGAGCAGCAAAAAAAGGCCAACCCATCAACATCAAATGAACGGAAAAGGTAAATTCAGTGCGCTGCAAAAATAGTAATCAGATTGGACCATGGACCGACCTCCCGCGTGCTCTCTCTGTCTCTCTCGGTTGTGACTGCTGCGTAATAGGGTGAGGTATTTTTTCGCTCAATCTGAAGCTAGCTTGGATTGTGAAAATCGTTCTTGGAGTTTTTTATAATATTTTTTTTAGGTATGATTCTGCTTTTCATACTACTCGCTTGGGAGCGAGTAGCATCGGAATGCATCTGATTAATGAAATTATGCGTAATGCAGCCGGGATCAGTTTAATTATTCATGCGATGCTCCGAAGTGCATCAAATGGAATGAAGTTTCAGATATGTGTTTTTTTTTGTTTCACTTGGTTACAAAATGGGCCCCATGATTACAGTGAACAAAGGGTGATGCAAATACACAAGAAAAAAAGAAATGAGCACAGCGGACTTGCGCACGGGTTGGTCTTTTGTTTTATTTAACGTAGGGCTTATGGTGGCATTCAACTTGATCAACGCCGTTGCATTTTTTTTGCAGATTAATAAGCGGATTGCCTGAGGCAGTAGCTTAATCCACTAATTGAGTCGCCGGTGCAAGATTATGTAATGAATTCAACAACAGTACAGCAGTTTATTGCGTAAGACCTCATCTGACAGATAGATCATGACAATGTTGTAATTTACAGTTCTAGGAATAACGGTATTAAGAGTTGTTGCAATAAAAAATGTTTATGTTTTGTCTCGATTGCACAGTTAATGAAAACAATATTGTGGCATGTGAACGAAAAATGAAAAGAAAATGAATTGTAAAAGATGAAGCTGTTTAGACAGCTCCGCATCAATGAAACGTGTTTCAACACGCTTTATAAAACTATTTATACGATTTATAAACCCAAATTTACGAATCGAAACTCATCTAGAGTGTCTCTGAGTAATTATTCAGCCTCAAGCCAGTGCTCCCTAAATTTTTTAGCAGATCATAATGTCCCACTACACCGTCTTCTTCGCAATTTACTCTATACGCATTAAATGCAGAAGCTGGTCTACCATTAGAGGGCCAATAGAACAATCCTTTTGCGATTTCTTTTCTAATGCATTATATGAGGTACACTAAAAGTGTACCAATCCAGTCGGAAGCGAATTGCTTCTGGCCAATAATTGAATGTTGATTTTCACTTCGCACCCACTTTACAGGACTAATTCCTCATTAGCGGTCATTTGCGTTGGCCTCGATGGGACGGGCACGTTATCATTGCAGATTATACATTGAGCACAGACACCGCTGCACACTGGAATGGAACCCGTGTGTGCATATGCGGAAATGATAATAATCTGCCCGCAGGCCGGTACAACTCTGTGTGCTAGTACACGATCCTGTCTACTGATAGTGGCGTACTGGCAAAAGCGCTGAAGCCACCAAGTTCACATTAAATGCTAATAACTGCATACCGTGCGGTGCGTTTTCTTCCCCCCAGTCCGGCATTCCTGCGCGGACGCACCGTTGTCGGATGTGAGAGTTCAAATGCATATAATTGCACCTGCAGCCGGAATGACTCCAGTGTAGAACAACAACTGGCGTTAGCTTGTGACTTGACAAACAAGCGACAAAATGCTGCAACTCATGCAGTGCGTTGTCAAGCGATTTCCGATCCTTCCGAAGGCTGATACAGAGGTAGCCAGAGGTGAAGCAGAGACGCCCGGTGGAGTATAATGATGCTGCCTGTCACTACGTTGCACATAATACATTCAAACACACACACATCCTCGCTATGGTGATGACATGCGGATGCATCCATTTCCACCATCGAAGCTACTGGTAAAAGTCAACTTATATTGCACACGGTGCACGCCTACCGTCGGAATGCATTTTTATCGTCACTTCTGCTTGCTGTTCTTCACACCCGCATCGAACTGTCCGATTAGAGACGCGTTCGTTCTGATTTTATGGAGAATTTTATTTGCTCGTGCTTCAAACATCTACCTACGGGTGGCCGGTTAATTTATGCACCAACATGGCGTACGGGAAACAGTGTTCTTGGTATACAGATTTCTATTCCATTACTTTTACCACCGTAACTACCATCGCTCTACCCCCTGCACAAAACCCACAGCTGCATGTTATAGCATGATCGACCGGTAGATCAAATAACAGATACTCCCATGCATTCAACTCATCCGGGAAACCTAACTATGTTATCCGCTCCCCGTGCGGTACCACGTAGATTTGAATCCATGATGCAAATAAGGTGTGCCATAATTTTGTCCTCGTTCACCTTCGCTCGCTTGTTCGAGTACTCGACCAGTTTTCCCTATTCGGTACCGAAGCACGATTCCTACGGCAATCTGGCGTACTGGTTCTGTTTGATACGTGGTGGAATTAATATCGATATGTTATCGGAATTATTACTGATATTATTGCAGTACATCGAATGGACAGGCAATGCGCACTTTGTTGACATCTCAGGCAACGGAGTGCCCCAATAGGACGTCCGGACCGTAATATTTGCAACCATACGAAGCACAAAATAACTTCTCGAGTTATCCGGTGCATTGTGCCGAATGATTCCCGAACAGAAATATGTCCTTGCAGCCAAATACCTACCAGCACTGCCTAAAATCAAATGCGTACTATTCCATTCTATGGATGATAACGGTCTGAATGAAAACCTGCCGACCAGCAGGTGAACTATCTCGTGTTCGTTTTGTTGCAAACCTAGAAAGTTCATCTACAGATCCAATCGTGACTCACCTGCCCACACTGACCATCTTTGTGAGAAAGTTAATTTTCAGCTTCTGAATCGTTGAGACTTTGGTAAGCAGGAATAGCTGGACAATTTGGAACCAACGCAAGTAGCACGTTTTCACGTTAGTGGACTAAACTTGGTGATATGTTTCATGTGAACATATGCTGCAAGAGCTACGATTATACGTAGCTTCACAATATGTTTCGGAATAGTTTTCACAATCTTCTAAAGGCACAGCGTATTACTTCTCGTGAGAATGGTAATGGAAGTCATTTTAAACTAAATTGATATCATATTTTCTCACGCCTTCGGTTCAAATCTTCATCCAACCGTATGACAATCTCAAAAATGTGTTGTCTTTCCTTATTCTAGCGATTATAACTACCAAACTGGTGTGAAACGAGTATGCAAATAAAATGAAATCTATTAATTTGCATTATTAACGAAGGAGACGATGAAGTTATTGTAGCAAATGTCTGTTGATGTATTATCTGCCTTGTGGAATTACTACTTAGCAAAAATTGTTTTATAGCAGCAGATATTATTTCCATTTCATCGCGATTTTGAGATACATTGTGACCTTTTCATATGAGATTGTATTGAAAACTAAACTAATTTCTTTTTCTTCTTCTGTGGCTCTACAACTTCGTGAGGTCTTGCTATTCCTGGCTTCCGTGATTTTAATGTACTCGCAACAGGATTGTCAGTCCTGCGTACGGGAGAACGGTCCGAATGGGATTCGGACCTCGATCCTACCTGTTCGAATAACGCTACCTCCTCGGTTACCGTGCCGCTCCGCTAAGCTAATTTAATGGTAGTAATTATTGAATACACAGTAAAGTAAATCTTCATTATTGTGTGTACGATATTGTACGGTGCTTTGCTTGACATGGTGTGCATTTATTGTCGACATAGTCAAACTAATACTTAAAAGTTCCATAAAACGTATAAAACTTCGTTCAATTTGTTTGTGCTTTTTATAATATTTTTGGTAAAAAGCCTT
>KI424982.1:0-10976 GCA_000473375.1 Anopheles culicifacies | reverse complement strand
CCTTAAATCGAATCAATGGAGTTTTTGTGTGAAGAACAAAAAAAAAACAATACCACGCAAATCATGACTCGATATTTGGACCTCACCGTATACTTCAGTCCTTACGTGTACTGGTTCAGTTTGTTAGGCTTTGGTGTTATTTTCTAACCAAAAAGTTCTATCTCGGCCGACACACTGTTCCATTGCCCGGCCGTTTGTCGGAACATGTTGCCTTTGAGTCAACCATTATACCCATCCCACATGTTCCGCCAGGCGCCCCACGGCCCTATCCAACGAGACTAAAAACATCTCCCGCTAAAGGCATCATTTCCAATGCCAGTTGTTATTTCACTCAGCATTTCGCCGAGCGACATTCGCAAACGATGCAGGATAAACATGTTTACCACTTCAAAAAGCTTCAAAAAGCTTTGCGGCCCTGTTCCGTTACGATCATACCGCTTTCATCGATCGGTGCCGCACCGCGTGCACCGATGTGCGGCGTATACGATGCTAACTCTCGGCAGGTCAAACTCAAAATATTTCAACCAATCCATGAACGACACAAAACGTGTTTCATTGGAAGAAAAAAAAGCTTGCAGCTACACAGATAAAATACGTTTGTCACTAGTCGTGGGCCATGTTTTCCGACCGGCCTCAAGCATGGAAAATACCCACGGCATAGCGCGACGCACGTGCAAGAAAATCCATCCGTTGGCCGATCAAACGGACGGTTCGTTAGACAGTTAGATGCTGTCCAGTCAACAAATACGGATATCTTCCTAACGAATGGTACTCCCTTTCGGTATGCCAACAGCCAGCCAGCCGGCTTCACGTGCAAAGCAATAAGCAGTAGTGAGCACAACAAAGCCTCCACAAATCTACTACCGATAGTGACAGTTCGGAGATTTTGCCGAACGCAGTCAAAAGGAATTCCCTTTCATCCTGTGATGGCTAGATTCAATGACTTCAACGCTGACCATTGATGTATGCATTCGTGTAACAATACTGTCACGTTGCCAATACAGACAGATTTGTATGCTGTAATGGTACAGTTTGGATTTTCTAGTTGCTTTTTTATATTTGGTTACATGATTGGAATAAACATAAAATAAATAGTTAAATACAATAATAAATTATTCCTTCAAGCAGTACACCATACAAACAAGTTAAAATAATATGAATAGATCAATCTTTTCAAAATAAAGTAGATTTTTTTTTTATTCATTAAGAACGGCCAGGCCGTATTGCTTAAAATAAAGAAGATATGTTATCATAAATTGATTATTTGCTGTGTAGAGTGCTCTAAACAATCTGTTCAACCGATCCCTCCTATCGAAAGGTTAATATCAATAGTTTATCGAAACAATTTTATTATCTGATGATGATGATGTTTCCCAAACCAATGGCTACCCAGCATATCAATGGCCGGAGGTCACTTTTACGCATCCTTTGGTTTGGTTTGGCTTAGTGAACTTCCTCTCCATCAACACGACCCCAATAAATACTCCTAATTGGTGTAAATTTGTTCCCTCTATGAACTTTCCAAACACAGTTCATAACTCCCCTCACGGAAATGTACCCGATGGCGACCGTTTGAGTGTCTTTGGGAAATCGCACAAAAGCGGAAAGGATGGCAAAATACGACCTACTAATTTTCGCTTCGGCCAACTCTCGGGACGATAAAATTGTGCTACGCAGGGTTGCTTTAAAATAACAACAAAACCTTGCACTTACCACGCCCGAGACGCATTGAGCTGACCGGTGTCTCAGTTTCCATTTCCAACATCACGGACGCGACGCATTCCTTCCCAACCATCTGCCCAACCCAATGACCAATGGCAATTTGGGCCGAACCGTTAGCCGCTGATAAGTTGCTGGTGCAGAAACCCATCACAATTCTGAAGGGATCCATCCCGGGCAAAAGGACCTTCAACGTCATAATAGGCCTTCGTTTACTTCCGGTCCGTGATTTGCCTTTTGCCAAATGGGTGCCGATGGTACGGAACGGTCTAGCACGGCAAACTGGCCACCCCCGGGGGGCAGTGTAGAGGTTATGACAGTTTAGCCAGGACCTTCTGGCTGGCCGATTATAATCATAACACCGAACGACTTTCCGGGGTTTTCTGTTTTCCATTCGACCTGCTTTTCGCGAGCGGGGAAAGCTTGATCGCACATTGTCGAGTTAGTTAACGGGTGCCGCTCGGAACCGTTTGCTGGTTGTACGAAACATTCCAACCCACTTTTGCGTCCCTTACAGTGCGCGACCGTACGCACACAACCGTACCCGTCCGAATCGCTGATTTCAGACAGTTTGGAGCCGAAGATGGTTGGTTCCATTTACATCGGCGAAAGACGTGGTAGCATTAGGTGAAACAAAATGATAATGCTTTGTTTCGCTCAAGCATTTTGCTGCTCCGCTATTTTGAACCTTCGTTTGAAGTTGAAGCGATTCTGTGCGGGAGTAATAACAACGGTCTGTAACACGCCCGACCAATTTCATGTTTACGGTCGATGTGTGATATTTGGAGTACGTGCTCTAGCACTGCTGATGATACGATTTTTTTTCTGAGAACATTATTAAAATAGCATCTTGAAGCTCACACGTTGTGAAATAACTTCATCTTTCTTCGACGCATGAAAACAATATCATAAAAATTATTTCATATGTCGTGTGTTACACCTCAGCAGATCTACACTCACGTTTATGAATCAAATAACATTTGTAACAACTCGATAAATAACATAATTTAATTACAGACTTTGTTTTATTGATTAATTTACTATGAGAAAAACTCACTGAAAGCAGCAGTTGTTCATTCCGGTCTTTTTCCGAATTACGTAAATAATGTTTTCCAGGGAATTGTGCACCCCTCATATGTGTTTTGTGTGAGATTATATTTGCTTTGCTTGCTAATGGACTAAATATTAACATTTGTTATTTATTTCTATAATTCGTATATTTCAAATCGTAATAACCAACTTCCCAAACAAAGAGTTGTTTCAAAATATGCATTCGATTTTAGCGTTAGCACTTAACTCGTATTTGCGTACTTTATTCATTGACTTTGCGTCACTAGTCAATTACTATAATAATAATTTGTAAATAATTATAACAAATATTCCAGGAATATTTGCCAAGTGGAAATTTAAAAATAAAATCCATATACAATTCTTCGAACCTTAATATATTCTTATTCACATCTCTCAAAACCTGTATAATTTGAGTATCACATAGCTGGGAAAAAGGCTGTAGTTCTTTTATTTATTTCAGTTATGCTGATATGAGTTCCATCCGAGCGGCTAAACTTGTTTTTTGAATGATAATAAGCTTATCACAAAGAGAATTAAAAATTCACCAGACTAAAACCGACAAGATGGGAGAGGAAACAATGCAAAAAATAATAAATTAAAAATGAAACAAAAAAAAACGAAATAGGAACAATCACAGAACAACAAGCTACATGAGATATTATTCCCATGTGAAGAGAGGTAAGGAACAAATAAAAATCAAAGTGAGGAATGAAACTATTAAACATGAACAGGAACTGAGAATGAAGGATGTAACAAACCCTTCTATTGAACAAAGGCTGAGGATGTTAGAGGAGCACCAACAGGAAAACACATTTACGACGTATTAAAGGGAATGACAAATCTTCAGCACAATGAATGTGAGAAGATAAGGAAACGGAAGAAAAACACAAATTGATGTATAAAATTAAAAGGCGGGTACTTAAAACACTAATTGATGCTGTTCCGTTTAAGTAGCAATTCATATCCGAACAAAGTTTCAACAAAAACAGAATAGTGAATATGAAATTCATTTTCAAAAAACTATTCGATTAAAACGTGACAACAAAGATTATGGAGCATTCCGTCTTCTTTACACTTCCACACTCCGTATTGATTTATAGACTTAACAAGCTCATTACATGAAATAGTTCTTTATATATTTCACAAGAATCTTTTCCCACAACGATTTTCAAATGTATACATTTATTCTTAAGCATTTCACGTTTTCATGTTATCACTTCTAACAATTTTGTTTTTCATGTGAATCTTGCAGTTTTTCATTCTTCATAATTTTAAGCTTTTTTATAGCTAAAGTTAAAATTGTTTGTTATTTTGAAACAGGATAACACATGCTAGTAAATTTGATATGGTCAAACCAGTGCGATCAATCGACATTTCTAAGGATAAGTCAAACGATTGTACAAGTCGATTTATTACTCATCCGCATGCTGCAACAACATCAAGCTCGTCTCTAACGTGAATGCATTCCCTCACACATTATCTATCATTGCATTCATCGCATCGTCCGAACGATTTGTGCGCTGGCAAACGACTAAATACCTTCACTGGAACGGCCACCACCGTACACCATTTCGGCTGCGGGTGCGGCAGATAATGACTTCCGGCGAGGGAAATGAAACAACTTCAAGTTCCGTTTCCGCGAACATACACACATCATAAGCGCACCGTGCCATCTTTTCCCGTTCCTGTGTGGACCTGTTCGAGCCCGAAGTGAATCATTTCCTCAACTACAAATCAACTGCTACACTGCACTCGTCCAGTTCTTCCTCGTTTTTTTTTTTTTTTGTGTGTCTGTGTATTCGTTCCCGGGTTCGATTTTTATCATTTTACGGACCTGTGATCCGCATCCGATTCGGTCTGATGGATAGCTTCAACGATACAGTCCTACACTCACGGGAAGCTAAACGGAACCGGATCGATCAGAAATGTGAACAAGAAAAATGAACTTTGCCATCACTTTGACCACTCAATCGAAACGATCGGGCGAGCGAGAAAACCCACAGCAAAACGTAACAAAAACGAGTTAAGCTTGCTCGTCCCGAATTCCCCCGAGAGCTTTCCACTCACACAAATACACACATCCACACGCGCACACACACACACACACACACTCACACAGTCACCGGAAAATAAATCTTTGAATCATCACACAGCAAACAAGTCGAGTTCGCTAAATTCGCTCTCAAACCACCGCACATTCTGCGCACGAATGGTCGTCAATCCTTTCCGGAGCAAGGGGGGGGCAACCAATAGGTCGATCCATTGGCCCTTCCGTCGAACGGTACGACTGTTTGAATGCTATTTTTAATCATCGATCCAAGTGCCCTAGTTGTCTCTGTGGAGGCCGGGGAAAAGGGCCGAGAGTCCCGATTATGGATGTCATATGCGCGAGGTAGGCCAACGAGAGCGAAACAACAAATAAAATGGGCCCATAGCTCAAAGCCAAGAGCAGCCAAGTCACTGTCACTGTGCAAAAGGGTACACCTGTTCCATCACCCGCCGGTCCAGTGCGCTGTTTTGGTAATAAATATTTACCTTCATTTGCTATTGCCAACAAAAGGGAAGGATCATAATCTTTATTTTCGTGTTTTGTCCCCAGCGTTTTGTATCACGGCCGATGTCCATGGAGCGAAAGCGCTGGACACAATGTGACAGATAAATTGGCAAAATGGAGAATCACGGTACCTTGACCTAATCAGCGCTGGAAAATCGATACATATTTTGTGCGGGAGAGACAGTGTGTGTCTCTCATACGCTGCCAAACAAGGACATTCTATTAAAGAATGAACAGCCACATTATAAACGCAATTACAAAGCATGTTGCAAAGCTCAATAGAAATGGATTTATTCATCACGGGATTCATTCGACCCCGAAGAGCTGGGATAAGATTGAACATCTAGCCTTCCTACAAAATTTATTCTCAGTTCTTCATCATTGCGGACCGCACTCCGTTGGCATGAGTAATAATTAAATAAATTATTAAATATACAATTTAATTTGTGAATAATAAACATTGCCCTTGGTTTTTCTTTGTTTGTTTCTGCTCTTGGTACGATTTTCTTTTTACGAATGGAACAGAATGTTGCAGTTCCTCCTTGAAAATAAATCAAATTTTATTAATCAATTTTTAATACTATATGAACTAATTTTGTTTTGTGTTGTGCATACGATAATGGTTTTATACATTTTATTAATCAAATAATTGTCTAGCAGACAGGACAAAGTATATTGAAATCAGTCTAAAAATTGAAAACAGTCTTAGTTTATCAATCCAGTATAGCTTACCGAGTACGCATCTTCTCTGCGTTGCATAAATTTAAGATGTTTATTTCATTGGATTTTAAAATAATGGGTCCACAAATTACACTGTCTTGCCATGGTTCTTTTAATTTGTATAAATTGCATCTTATCAAGAGTGGATTGATTGTGCATATGATAAATGTTCTAATATCTTATTAGTACATTAATTAACATGAAAACAATGCTCCAACGTCCGATGACCAATTTCAATGAATGAAACTTGCTTACATTTGTCAAAAGGCTTATTAACTATCTTCATTCCGGTACACGACCTTAAAGTTCTTTCGAGAAATGTGTATTTTAATTCTTGCATTTGTTGTTGACTTAAATTTCAAATAAATATTTTTGAGCTTGTATACTTCTTATGAGCAAATCAATTAAGTCATTAATAGAAGAGTTTAAAACGAAAAATGAATTACGAAAATAAACGTGACTTTACATTATCAATAATCTATGACTTGTCTATTATGATGACTTACTCAACTTATTAGTACCACGTCTGTCCTCAAAGGTCCGGATGGGACTTCGGTCCTACCATTTGAAGACCGGCACCATTACTGACTCCACCACCGGATCGCCCTTTATTTTAACGGAATTATTTTAATTGAACTCAAGAGTTTCACGAACATGAATATAAATACATCAACAAATTCGAATAACATAAATGAGTTAGACAATATTTAATTCCTTCATATTAGAACCATGCTGCTTACAACAGGTTCTAAGAATGAGCAATGACATCCTCTAATCCATCCCGTTAAAAGAATTTGTTTAAGTTTAATTTAACGTAAGTTTAAGTACCATTTACTACTTCATTCTACTTCTTAAGTGTGTAATATTCAGCTAATCGCCACATAAAAGGGTGTAGCACTAATTTTGCGTTCCCTCTGTCGTTTACAGGTAGATCCGCCTCTGAAAGTCAATATGACTTCTTCCACTGTTCACAAGGCCAAAAGTGGTGGATGGAGACACGTTCTGCATCCCCCACTGTCTTATCATATTACCATCAGGCGATGAAATATTTGCTCTATGAAGTCGTAAGTGGAATGCTAAAATGGGAAGCCTTGAGAAACAAAAAATATATATGCAGAACGCAGTAGATGTAAAAAGTATAACATCGTACGTGTGACTAAAGCATCCCTCTTGGAGGCCATGGACCGCATATCTGTGATCGTTTACCCGGTTTGCATGTAGTGACGCAGCCCCATCGTAATTCATCTCCATTGCATTCGAGCATAACTTGCATAAATTTGGCAAAACACACCCTTCGCA
This sequence comes from Anopheles culicifacies, assembly GCA_000473375.1. Classification (NCBI taxonomy): domain Eukaryota; kingdom Metazoa; phylum Arthropoda; class Insecta; order Diptera; family Culicidae; genus Anopheles; species Anopheles culicifacies. Next base: position 3,613 of record KI424982.1, on the reverse strand, counting down.
CTGCACACCATCGGTTGGTGTACGAAATGCTTGAAGGCAAGGAAAAAAGGAGAAAAGGCACAAGCTAGCCGTGTAAAAAAGGGCCAAAGCGTACGGTATTTGGTTCAATTTTTTTGAACATCCAGTGTGGGAGTTGTGCGAAAGATGAATAATCCTTGCCCGGATTCCCATCGACACCGTCACCAAGGAGTCGGCGAGGACAGGGCGCGTCGGGTACGGATTCCTTCAGCCGTTAACCCCTTTCTGGCTGTCCAATTCTTCAGGGGATTCGGAGTTTTCTTTTTTTTTCGGAGCATACTTTGCTCTCGTTTGACTCGGTCGTTCATCTTCACTTTCGATTTTTTTGCCATTTTTTTTAATTTTCGAAATTGATTCTATGTCTCCCGGATCTCCCGTTCACCGATCCGACGTTCCACCCTTGCCTTGTTGTCTGGTTTTATTTGAGCACGAAAAATAAACTGAAGAAAATGGTTTACCGTTCGCCTACCGGCATCCAATGCAGGCGTTTCCGGGTAGATTTCTGATCGGGAAGCAACTTTTTCAATGTTTTTCCCATCACAGTACATTTTCTTTTAACAAACAGAAAAAAATGTACAAGAATTTAACTTTTTTTCATGTAGCCCTACAGCTCGCACTACGTAAACGATATGCAGCAGGCAGCGAAGGGAACTCGATCATCCTTCGCCCACCAGCCAGCAACCACGTGCTATCGTTTATAATTCATCTCTCCGCTCACGCACCAAACATAAATTTTGCTCATCCTTTGCCAGTGTTTTATTTTTTATTTGTGCGCTCGGTGCACTTCCATAACTCGGGAATGAAAGCGCAAAACCTGGCGTATGGAAAAAATGAAGTATGTGTTTGTGTGTGTGTGTGTATGTGTGTGTGCGCGATTCAGCTTCCCACAAATATACTACCCATCCGAGGCCGGGCAGGTGCCCTGATGGCGCGCCATCTTGCAAACAGGGACCGATGCCAACATATTTCCATGTTTGCCGCGTGACCATCGAGCTCGGCTGCTGCTTTGCATGATGCTCGCTGATGTTCGCATGTGGAACGCGCCATTTTCTATCTGCCTCCCTTCCTTCCCCTGGCTCCGTAGTGCCACACTTTACTTCTAACTTGTGCGGCCAGAAACGGAAACCTGGCGCCGATATCAACGGGGTTTGGGGGATTATTTTTTTCGGGAAAATTCCTTCGTGCTATTTTACGTGCCACCTCCGGAACGAAACAAAAAAAAAAACCCCGGAAGGAAAACATAAGAATTTTCTCATTTTAAACTAAATATATACGAATGGGACACAAATGCAAGCTGCCGCACGCCAGTGTAAAATATGCGATACAGCTGGACCGGGCCATCATTGATTGAAAGGGCGGAAATGGTTCATTCTTGGGTGACCACCCCAAAATGTCACCCCTTAATATTGTAAAACCAATTGCAGGAAATGCGAACGTTCGAGAGCGGAAGTAAACAGAAGATGGATTTCATTCATTTCTTTAAAAAGAAAAATACCAATAATTCCTACTTACATGTTTTTTTTCTCTCTCTTTTAATAAAACTCTTCACTTTACAATTAATAAATTCACCCAATCAATTAATTACTATGCGATGCAAAACACACAAAAACGATTCGAATTTCCCAATTTACTCCTTGCTTCGGAGTAAAGGTAGCTTTAACATTTCGTTATGGCAATCGAAACTTTTCCAGGAAAATCTAGCCTGACCGTTCATCTTGAATAAAATAAAATCGAAACTTTTCCCAAATAGCAAACAGCGTACCAAATTTGCGTGAAAAATAACTGAACCGTGGTACGATGGTACGTTCGTTCAACTGAAAAGCTACACCATTACTCTTTGGCTGTATGTTTATCATCACCGTCTCGTATTATCATTATATTACCGTAACAAACAAATTCCTCATTAATTACGGCTGATAGGTCATTAAACATTTTGGTGTAACTGTATTCGTTTTTTTTAAATGGTTAACACTAAGATTTTACTTTTCACGTTGGGTGTTAGATGATTTTAATTACTCCTCTGGTTCAATGGTTTACCTGTGGTATGGTTTGAAATTATTCTGCTTAAGCTGGTTCCACTATTTTACAGCTTCAGAACGGAATTATCCACATAACTATTTTGAATGTATTGACTAATCATATTCATAGCAGGAACTCAAATCACTTAACACTGTCTCCAATTTACATTGATTGTTATTGAAGAATAAAAATGACCCTCAGTTTTTGTAACTTCTGCCTTTTGTAGCAACTGTTATTTTACAAACTCTCACTATCATGTTTGCACTAGCATAAACACTTCACACAAATTTTCTAGAAACAAACGAAGAATTTAATTACTATTCACTCGTCGCACTTCATTCAAATTTATTTTTACTTAATTTTCCTCACACATACTGGTTTCACATCATTTTTATTCACCATTTTGAAAAGAAAAATAATTCGAGTTAAGGAGGAAAACCTTTTATCACACGAGTTTCACATACGAGTCAAGCACGTTTGCACGCACACGTAAAATTGCATCCAGCGGGACGTGCTTCACCGTACCGTAGCACCAGTCGAGCATATTCGCACTGCACTACACTAAACCAGTGGGGAATGACAATTTGCGAAAAACCGCTCGTATCGTGTACGAGCGTACACACACGCGCACACACTCATCACACAGACACATACACGCAGCAAGGAAAAAACGCAATGATGCGTTTTTCATCCTCATATTTGTTCACCCATTCGATGGTTCGTTCGTGTTTTTCGCTGCTCGACACGCTGGTACGGCTGCTTTGCGGATGCTGCATGTCACCGAACGTACAGCTTCTCTCTCTCGGTGGCACTCAGGACCAGGTTCGCATTACACCCAAAACCCGAAGCTCACTCACACGCTAAAAATTCACTCGCCATAGAACGCACCATTAGAACGTTTCGAGGAAAGCTTTCGCTCGACCCGTTTTTGTTCGCTCTCTCACGCTCATCTCACTCTCGTGCGCTTCTCACAAAAGCTTACATAACGCAGCTGCTTGCTCCGCTCTGGAAAGCCAGCTGATTCGGAACGAAACACATACAGCCTCACGCAGTTTCCACACGTACACACACCAAAAAGTACCTCACTTAACATCGTTTTTCTAACCCAAGGCAAAGGAAAATGGTTTCATTACCTCGCACTGTGTGAGCTGCTCACCCGAAATCCTTATCATGTTCTCCCACACACTGCGACGTGTGTAAGTGTGCGGCATATTTGGTTCCAATTGCAAATGAAACTAAGGCAAAGCTTTCCTCGTAAAAGGCCAGCCACACGAACCACTCTAGCTAAAAAGAAAAACACAACAAATCCGTGCGAGCAGGATGATGTGATGGGATGAAATACAAAAAACACAAAAAAAAAAACATAACAACACTATATTCTGCCGATCCCGCAGAATCATGGCACACGGCAGAGAGTCACCAACCAGCCAGTGGTGTGCGTGCGTGCGAGAGCGAAACAAGCGAAACCATTGCGCAAACGGAGACGAGCGAGGGAAAAAACATAATGGACTGCTTTATGACCTTCAGTGAAGGAAAACTCATGTAACCTTAAAACACATTTGTCGAACGGATGGAA
>KI424980.1:0-11232 GCA_000473375.1 Anopheles culicifacies | reverse complement strand
GAGCATTGTTCAGACTATCTTCTCTTCGTAGATGACGTGATGCAGTTCTTCTACATGCGGTTTAGTTTCCGATTGTCTCTGCTTATAAGTTCTGATGTGCGTCCCTATATTCTATTGTAGATCAAGTTCTCCTTTAGCTCTACAACTTTGAGAGGTCTTGACCTACCATTCCTGGCATCCATGACTTGAAACAACCCGCAACAGAATAGTCAGTTCTGCGTGAAGGGGAACGGTCCGAATGGGATTCAAAGTCCGGTTCTGCTGTTTCCTCGGCAACCGAGCCGCTCCTTGAAGCTTAAATATCATCTTGAGGACACCACTCCTGTGAGCTAATACAGTTAGGATTTTAGGAGTCACCCATGACCAGAAGTTTAGTTTCATCACATCACAGGTACAACAGATCAGCTCGTCTAGCGTCTTTCTTTCGCTGCGTGGTCTAATAAGGTCGAGTACGTCCAGAAATAAATTATATGTTATTATATATGTTGTCTTCATGTAGCTTCTCGTTCATCCCCGTAGCATACTCGTTGGTTGGTCTAGAATTTCTCGCTAAGAGATAAGATAAGAAAACGTCGAAAACGATTTTGGGTGGCTCGTCCTCGTGATCGTATGAACTGTAATTGTCGTAAGATACTTCCGTCTTGCGAGTACCAGCTTTGGAAAAGGATGAGGCAATAATCTCCATAAAATATTTTATTGCTTCAATGTTCTAAAAATGAAACAAATTATTGTAAATTCCACATTTGTCGTCTCGTCCTCTTCTTTTATAAGTTAATTATGAAAAGCATAAATTCACAATTCCCAAACAAATTAAAAAAATGGTGCCCGCATATGTTAATTTATTCGCAATCGGAGCAGCTGGTAGCAGTGGATGGATTCGAATGCGAGAGCTTATGATGATGCTTATCACGTCATTTTGAAAGATTTCGTGAACCACTTACAAAGCACAGACCGCGCACGATCGGGACAGGTGTTTTACAGTCTCGCCAGTAAAAACATGATCCACCGCGCGCTTATTTCATGTCTTCCATTGGCTGTTGTTTACGAGCCATTCTCCTTAGCCTCCGGTTCGATTGCTGTTGTTATTTTGATCTGGTTTTTGGGAGTGTAATTTTTCTTCTGCTCTCGTTGTGGGCTTTTGGCAAATCTCCGACTGGTGATGCAGTTTCAAGTACCAGCAGCAGCTGGCCGCTGAGAGGATCTCGTTTGGTGGTGGTTTCTTTCGTGTTGTTGATCTCTTCTCGTGTGGCTACCGGCACTGCACGTATGGGGTGTCTTGTTTTCCGACGATGGGATAGGTGGGGGCTGACATTCGATGCATTCACTAATGAACTTAATATGCATATGTGCCCAACCAGGTGCTAAGCTGTGCGTCTTCGGTTAATTATTCCGATCGGTGGATGATGCGGGACTCGCCACCGTTCAACTGCCGTGCCGTGTGTGGCTTCTGTTCGATGAGGTAGAAAATCAAAATGCATCTTATTATGCAACATTTGCTGTTCACAACCACCCGGACCCGGCCCAGAGGATAATGTTGGGTGGTAACATCTGCCGATGGATTTACGTTTTTTTTTCAAGCACGTGTTTTTTGCAGCCTTTGTTGTTGCTGTTTTTTATGAAATGGTGAATGGAAATAAGGCAACCAAATGGAGGTTTTATTGAACGGCTTTTCTGCAGGTGCCATAATAAATTTAATCCTATTTTTTATGTGCAGTAGAAAGGATAAAATAACCAAAGACCGTTTAAGGAGAATAAAAAGATAAGGTAAAGAAATAAATAGACGCTTCGTTTCTTCTTTCTTGAAGTGCAAAGTTCTTCCGTTTTATTTCATAATATTCATTTTTAAACATTTATTTTAACAATATGCAAGATTTTCCAGAAAAAGAGAGAAAGTAATATTTTTCGAATATTTATCAATATGAATAAAAGTAGTTTGTATGGGGTCGTGTGGTAGCTACCACGAAAGAAGAGGAACAAATGTTCAATTCAAATGCACATTTATGCGAACTTATTCTATTTTGAGTAATAAAATAAAAGGAGCAAAACGTGTTTTTAAGTAATTACTGATTTTGAATAATGAGAACTGCCATTTGTGAGTGATTTATTCAGTTTTTCCTGTTTTTAGTTTCGTTTTTGTACACATTTTTACATTATGCCAGTCCTATACCACCTACCGTACGATTTGAATTTCCCTCCTATCATTCGAGCAGAAGTGTCCATGTTCGAGCACCACTGCTCGACTGTCAAATGGTTTGAAACGTCAAATATTTTTGGCGGCGACCGCAGTACAACGAAAACAAAACAATTCACGATTCCAATAACACACTGGTGATTTTTCGTGGCAAAACGATGGAAGAAGTGCCGGCCAGTCCCGTAGCAGTGAAGCGCAAGAAATTCCGTCGAAGCAAGGGTTCGTTATTTAAACGCCCAAAAGAAACGGTCGGCTGTGAAAGTTTCGCGGATGCATCGTCGTTTGAACAACATGCAGAGGTGTCCGGAAGCATGGAAATGAATGTTAGCGAGATGCGTGATGTAGCAAAGCGTAGGCTTGCTACATTTTACTACGATGAAAATGTCGATAAAGTGGAAACGGTTGAAGCAAATCCGTTGGCGTCTGCTATACTGCTGGAAAAGGCTAGTTCCGTACAGGTACCGAGTCAAGTACCATCGAGAGAGTTTATTGCGTTTGCGAATGAACCATTCTTAACAGTGAGCCAACTAGCAAAACGAACTGCCAGTAAAAGCGGTGAAAATGAATTTGTGAACCCACCGGAAGTGGCATCATCAAGCATGAAGCCCCACAACTATAGCTTCACCCAGATGGAGATCGATACTCAAATGATAGACATATTCGAGGCAGCTGAACTGTTGACAGGGTCGGCTGCGGCTCAACTACAATCAACGCTGGTCAATAAAACACCTCCATGCACTGAAAATACAACCACAGCGAAGCTAATCATCGACGCTCCAACAACTGCTACCGTGTCGAAAGGTATGTTTGTGCTTTCTACGTTATCGTCACACGTAATTCTATTCTCTTCCTTATGTTAATAATGATCCGATTTTTGTAGATCACGAACCAGCAGACACCCGCAGCATAGTGCAATCAATATTGGATGATTTTACGCTTCCTGAAAGCGAACAGTGCTCGATGGAAGCAGATTTTTCCATCATCCATCCGGAGAGTTTCCGTAGAAGATTGATTCAGTTGCGGGATTTAATCGAAAGTCCACCAAAGCCCGTAAAACGAGAACCAAACTGTCGGCAGTATGGGCGAATGAAACCGAAGAGGAAGGAGCAATCGCTAGCACGACGATTAAGCTATGATACGGATGATTCCTCCCGGGTGGGTCAACCGTTGAGTGATGACGAGTCTGAAATATCCACCGTCCGGCACACAACTGACGATAGCGATTGTGACGTTTCGATGGATGGAATGGCCTTGAATGAAAGTGTTCTTATTCAAGCAAATCTCACGCAACTTTCTGCATTCTTTTCACAAGCCGGCGAAAGCCAGGAGGAGAACTGCAGGGAACAAAAATGTCAACAAGACAAGAAATCAACTTCCCTCGATCGAGAGCCGGAATTTTTTGGATTTACCTCTCCAATTTCCTTGCCATCGGAAAGGGCATACTCTCCTAAAACTGTGACGTTAAATTTTGCATCTTTTTGCGAATCGGACGAGAGTGTGCTAGAAGAGGCAAGCAATGGTTGTGTAGAAGAACTAATTACCATGGAGCAGTTGCTGGAGGATGATGAAGATTTGTTCATGCTAGCACATCACCCGGTAGATAAACAGCAGGAAAACCCTTTGCGAATTCACTCAGGGGGTGGCTCGATTTCTGTTAAAACAGGAATCAGTAAGGAAACTACAGGCCTAGTGAATTCCTCTCGGACATCTCATGCTATCAACATATCATGTGAAAGTACTCTGATCAATGACTCCGATGAAGTATTACTAAAAGCTCAGGCTATGTTTGCAGAGGAGGAAGCTAAACATAAACATAAGGACATGCATCACAAACACGCGGTTCTAAGCACTACGAATTTGAAAGAGACTCAGCTTAAGCCTGATGCTAATTTATCTTGTGAACAATTGGCAGCACTGAACACGGTTTCAGGTAATTTTAAAGTGCCTCTTTCCAACAAAACACCAACGAAAGTCTTTGGAGACGAATATAAAATTCCTGCCATTGCTTCAAACGTACCCTTAAACGGTGGATTTAGGACGGCTGGAGGAAATATGATAGCCATATCGTCAAAAGCTCTCGAAAATGCTCACAAAATGTTTGCCGAAGAAGAAGCAAAGCTTCAGAAGGAAACGGAAATAGTGCAGGAATCTGATTTCACTGCTGCTGAGACACAAAAAGCATTGCGAGAGGATAAATCAACGTTAGAAACAAGAACAAGTTTCACCGGAGGATTCAGTACAGCTGGTGGCAGTTCAATACGCGTCTCGAAGAAAGCTCTCGAAAGGGCACAGAAAGCATTTGACGAGGAAGAATCAAAATTAGACCAACAAGCCATAACCAATACTGTAGCTCCATACGAAGCGTGCTTCTTCAGTGCTGCCAGTGGAAGTAAGCTTCCTGTATCAGAAAAGGCTTTACGAAGTGCCCAAGCGAAGTTCGCCGAAGATATAGAAGAAGAAGCTAAAAGCTTCAACAATGTGCCAACGATTAGATCGAGCGATCTTCCCGCTTTTGCCGGCGGGTTTAGTACGGCTAGTGGCAATATGATTGCCGTGTCGAAAACAGCGCTCGAAAACGCACGCAAAACGTTCGATGAGATGGAATCCAGGGTCGAGAATGAAGGAGATGTAAATATGGAGATGGCCGGTGGCAATATGAAAAGCATACCAAGCAAAGTAAGAGAAGATGGAGCATTTAATATCGCTAGTAGATCCTCTGTAACCGCCCTTGAACAATACGATTCAAATCTGGACAAAGAAAACCTTCCACTTAATGCGCCATCTTTCAGTGGAGGTTTTAGTACCGCTAGTGGTAGCAAGATTTCTGTTTCCAAAACTGCACTGGAAAAAGCGCGCAAAACGTTCGCAGAGCTGGACGACATGAATCCTGTACCGGAGCGTCCCGATGATGCAACAAAACAATTCCCTTTCGTCGGAGGATTTAGTACTGCGGCTGGTAGCTCGATTCCTGTCTCCAAGGAATCTCTTGAAAAGGCACAACAAGCATTTAAGGACGAGAAGACAGATGTAACGATTGATAAGGAAAACATTACCAGTAATGTTGCGCCCTTTACCGGGGGTTTCAGTACTGCAAAGGGTGGTACGATTGCTGTTTCGCTGAAAGCATTGGAAAATGCTAAGCGAATGTTTATTGAAGATGAAAGTACCGCAATCTCAAACGAAGGCTTAGCAGAAAAGTCTGAAAACAAGGCAACGGTACCGGCTAAACAAGCTCTCGATAAAGTTCTGGCAAATTATGCCGAAGAACACGCCTTAAAATCAGTTGGCATGACCACTTTTCCTTCGTTTAGTCGTGCAAGTGGTGCTGGCATTGCGATTTCAGCCGAAGCTCTTGAAAGGGCCAAACAGCTATGGAGTGAATTGGACGATGAGAACGAAGATAAGGCTATGATAGCTCTTCCACCGATTGATGCAAAGCATTCGGAAGACGTCGATCTGCAAGATGAAAGCCACCGTAAACGTAAACTATCAGCCACCAAGGATGAGCCGACACTAACTCCAACGAAGAAACCACGCACGGATCTTCCTCATCCGGCAGTTCTACTTCAAACCAGCACACCAGCCGCATCGACATTAGGAGCGAAAAAGGCGACAATCTCCGAAGAGTCCGAAAAACGCACGACGGCCTCAAATTCAACATCTGCCCACGATGTAGAGGAATTCTTCGCACAGCTCGATGATAACGAGTTTCAGGAACTATTTACCGTACAGCAAACGGTGGGAAGGAAGCCTAATAAGCTGCTTACTAAATTTGAACAATGTTCCAATGCGGTACCGGCAAAACCTGCTACCAAACTGACCGGCTCGGATTGGGATGATAGTTTTACGGAGCTTCTACCTAATCTTCCTGCATCGGATGAATCGAATGTGAAGGCAGATTCGGCTTTGTTTAAACCTTCCGAAGAGGTACAACAGAAGCGAAGGGAAGCATTGCAACGACAGATGAAGTACATCGAGAACAAACCGGAAGATGCACGGCGACCACGAATGTTTGAAGTTTGTACCAAAAAGCTACAAAAGAGTCGGGTAGGGTTGAAGGAGTTTGTTGAAGGAACCAGTCCACAGCTGTCCTGTGGACCATCCAGAACTGCGATGAATGTGACTCAGGAAAATGTTATGCAATTTCGCTTCAACGTGGCGGAACATTACGGGTAAGCGGGTATGTACTGGAAGGTACTAAATGTGTACTAATCTTTCTCCATTTTTGTAGGGAAACGTTTAGCAGAACCAATACAAGCGGAATTCCTATCGGGACGGATGGAAATGAAGGATGCTTACTGATGGATGTCGACTCAACTGTAGGAGTGGAGGAATACAAACATTCGTTCCTTGCCTCACCAGGCATTGATCCTCGGCTCGTACCTGAAGGATGGATTGAAAATGGATGGCGCTGGATCGTGACCAAACTGAGTGCTTTGGAGCGTAACTTTAGCACCTACTTCCAGGGTGTCCTATCGCCGGCAAATGTGTTTCACCAGTTGCAGTATCGCTATCATGTGGAAATTGATTCTGCACGTCGTCCAGCATTGAGAAAAATGTTGGAAAAAGACGATATTCCAAGTCGTCGGGTGGTGCTGTTCGTTTCCAATGTGTTCCATAATGTTGGACCAGTCGGGACGGAGCTGGAACTCTCCGATGGATGGTACAGTGTGCGTACCGAGATTGACCATCCACTGGCGGAAGCCGTACGTGGTGGTCGAGTTGTGATCGGAACCAAATTAATGATCCAAGGTGCGGAACTGATAAACCACGGGGAGGGTTGTTCACCGCTGGAAGTACCGCAAGATGTGCGGTTAAAGATCTGCACGAATTGCACCCGACGCGCTCGGTGGTTCGTTAAGTTGGGTTACTACCGTTGTCCGGTACCGTTCCCGATCGAGTGCAATACCATTCACGAACGGGGTGGGTTGATCGCTCGTGTACGCGCGATCATCCTCCGTGTGTATCCGTTGATGTACGTGGAAAAGTCTTCCAATGAAGCGCATGGATCGGTGCTACGATCGGAACGCATGCACCAAAGGTACAGCAGAAGGAACGATGCGAGCCAGCTGGAAAATCTGCACAAACTGTACAACCGTGTACAGGAGGAAATTGAGCGGGAACGGGCGACAGTAAGCTTGAACCGTAACATCCGAGTGACGGAAAGTACAACAACGGCCGAACTGCAGGAATGTCTTGAAAATGGACTCGATGTTTCGTTTTTTGATGTAAGTAGAAACATTAAACGGTTAGGGTGGTCGCATTTGCATAACGCTTGCCTTATTTTCCAGATCGAACTCACGCGCTCCCAACAACTTGTGATAGAACAGTTCCAACAGCGAAAACAGGAAGAACTGCAAAATGAAATCAATCGACGCGTGAAGGCACAGCTCGAGAAGAGTTCTGGTCGTCCAACGGTGACGGCTTTGCTAAAAGTTCGACTGATGGATCGTGTGCGGCCGGAACGATCGTTTCTACTCTCGATATGGCGTCCCGTCGACGAAGTACGTCGTGTACTGCAGGAGCAAAGCTTAATCGAGTTCACCCATCTAACAGCTCATGGGACGAAAAGTAACGATGTGCAGCTGACAGCTCACAAAGCTAGCACGTACAGGAAAGTACCGCCCGCCGCGGAAGGAACCGATCTTCCCCTGTTGCATCACGTTCCCTTTTTTCGTACCATCACTCCCATCGGTACAATCGATGCGATAAACTTTCGTCCCGCGTTCGGTGAGTTCGATACGATCGGTGTGGTTGTGCTCGTCGGGACAGCCGAATCGAAAAAGTTCCAATCGATCTACCTCGCCGATACGGCGATGGAATTGTTGTGCATTAACTTTTGGCACGGTTTGAGCGAGTATGCGTACGATGATGTGATACGGGAGCGGAAGGTACTGTGCGTAGCTAATCTGCAGTGGCGTACGTTTAGTCGTCAAACGCCAGGTGTACCACAATCGTTTGCTACCGAGTACACGACCTTTATGGAGAATCCACGCGATGAGCATCTGCGTGGGGAACGAGAACGCTTCCAGCTGCAGCTAGATGCGATCGAGCAAGACGCATTTTTTCAGCGCTGCCAGGAACGTGTAAGTGAGCTGCTAATGAACACAAGCGCTGGAAGTGTTGGAACACCGTACCAACAGCGGTCAGTGAGTAGACTGCAACATTCCACACCGTTGGGAGGAAACAGTGCGACGAAACGGAAAATCGAAACACTTTCATCAATCTATGCCAGTCCCCCGAAGCTGTCACCGATTGTGATAGGTCGTAATCCGAATCTTCGGAAGGGATACAAAACACCGGCCCGGCTGGATGTTGATGAGAACGGGCAATAATGGCATTTGAGTGTTTGTCATTTGTTGTACAATTGGCGTTGTTTGTTCAGTGTGTCCGTCCCACTGTGTATAGATTTTGCAGTGAAATGTTTATCTTGTTTGTTGGTCATCTTGCTGAAGTGAAATATACTCTTTCCGAGCAAATACTATCGAATGTCGTCTCGAATAGTCCTTCTTAAGGTGTATAGATCCGAAATAAATAGTGACTGCAACTTTCCAAAAGTTCGGTGAAGTCTGGAGTAGTTGGGAACAGTTCGGAGTTATCTGGGGCAGTCGAGAATAGTCCAGAATATTTTAGAGTGATCCAAAGCACATCAGTGTTATCCGGAGCAGCTCGGACCACTCCGGAAAAATTACGAATTATTCCAGAGTACTCAAAAGTAGACTTGAATAGTCTGAAGCAATCCGTTGAAGACCACTTCTTCAATAATATTTCAAAGTAATCCGGAGAAGCACGGAGTAGTGCGAAGTAGTTCGGAACAGTCCGTAGTAGTCTGAAGTAGATCGTAACAGTCTAGAATATTCCAGAGTAATACGGAGTAATTCGTAGTAGTTCAGAAAAAAAACTGGAGTAGACCAGAGTTCGGTTCGGAGCGGTTCGGTGGCCGAGGAGACCGAGGCACCGGTCTTCGAACGGGCAGGACAGAGGTTCGAATCCCATCCCGTTCCCCCGTACGCAGGACTGATTATCCTGTTGCGGGTACATTCAAGTCACGGAAGCCAGAAATGGCAGGCCAAGACCTCTCGAGGTTGTACAGCCAGAGAAGAAGAAGAAGAAGAAGACCAGAGTAGAGTAGTCAGGGATATTACAGAGTTATCCGAAGTTGTTTGGAGTAGTCCAAAGTAGACGGGAATAGTCCTGAGCAGTCTGAGGTAGTAAGAAGAGTAATCTGAAGAGTAGTTTGGAATAGCCCAGATTAGATCAGATTATTCCGAAATCTTCTCCTTCTTCTATGGCTCTACAACCTCGAGAGGTCTGTGGCCTGCCATTTCTCGCTTCCGTGACTTGAATGTCAGAAGACCGGCGCCTCTTTCTCTTCGGCCACAGAGCCACTCAAGTACGAAATACTTAGGAATTATTTGGCAAAGTCCAAAGAAGTCTGTAGTAGCTCTGAATAGTCTGGAGTAGCCCGGAACATTGGAAAAGACTCCGAATTTGTTTTCAGAGAAACAAACACTATTGACTATTTCTCTTCTGGTCGATTGTATAACCTTTGCATTCATAATTATAAAGCAGCATTGTAGCTTTCTTTCAAATAGTGTTTCTTTTGCGTTCGTTTTCAGGCCGTATTGCTGCCCAAATATTGTTTTCCTGCGGTCAAGCAGCGGCGGATGCAACATCATGCCTGATTCTTGTGGCTCGATCTTGAAACAACCTAGGCAGGTTGTGCTGTTACCGAACGCAGAGTAGGAGATGCCTCTCAATATTTAAAAGTAGTGTCCGGACTACTAGGAATCGTACATGTCTTGGCCTGAACATTTGCCAGATCTCATACTAATTGAGAATTTGTGGCAGATTGGAAAAAAGAAACCAAGAAAAAATTAATATTTTGGGACGATTACACCCAATAGCTGTAAAGGAATCAATAAGAAGGCTGGTCTTATTCTTTTCCCCGATACTGAAGATGTACGTAATATTTGTTGATACTAAGTGAAAGACCCACTTATTTAAGAAATATTTACGCAATGCAATACGCATTCTCGAATGGGTTTACCGCACCAAGACATCTTTTGTTTGACTATGAAACCAACGCACCACGTTGGGCCTTTCCTGTGTAGGGTAAAGTCCTAGTAAAGTTTAGTAGACCGCAACGGACGACGGGAATGTTGCTAGGGACAGATGCGTATCGTATCCGGTCGCGCCGTGATGCTCCTTTAAAGCCATCCATTTGTACAGCCGGAAAGATTTGATTTCTCATCCTCCCATTCCAACCATTAACGGAATGTGGAACGAAGTCATAAAAAATCGAAGACAAACAAAATCGGAACCGGTCGAGCGTTTCTGGATCTGGACGGTAGATTGGAAGCGTTTGGTTTTGGCTGAAAACATGTCTCCAGTATTGGCTGACGGTGGTTTTCTGCCGGTGGCTGGTCAAATATTGGGTCAGAAGTAGCAGAAGAGCTTCTGCCCAGCTGTGGGTTCGTGGTAATCGATCAGCGCCTTAAGCTGTAGCCACCGAACAATGGTTCCAAAGCAGAAGGGAGGGATTGGTTTCCCCACCCCCCCCAAAACCGGCACAATCGGAACAAAGTTAGTTTCGTTGGTTTTGTAACGACTTGACGGTATTTGTATCGGTGGACACACACCCCGCACGGATGGCAGCAATCAATCAATAACGGCGATTGGAGAGCACGATGAGACACGTATTTGCACTGACCGTGGGAGTTTTAGACGCAACTCATCGCTCGACGCTTCCTAATATGTTCGCCTTAAGGCTTGTAATGGAGAGAGAAGAAAAAAAAGTTGAGGTTTGTATAAGATACAAACGGCAAGGAAGGCACCATATTGACAACAAGCGCACGAAGACACGGAGACACTGTGGGACGGGAACAAATAAAACTTTTCTAATAAACAAGCTGTTGAATTCGGTTGCGCTCTGTATGTGTGTGTGTGTGTGTTCATGCTGCCAGCCATGTTTGTGTGGCCTCCAGTGCAAAGTTAAGTTGCCACCAGGATGGAAGGACAGAATTAGTAATATCGGTGAA